>PNEQ01002847.1:15665-42778 GCA_003012365.1 Medauroidea extradentata | reverse complement strand
GTTTTCTTATGTGCTACGGGCGTGAGGAACGCCATAAGATTCCTCTGCGCAACACCCAATCTGACGTCGAGTGGGGTGATCACGTAAGTAACGCCACGGCCGTCGGCCACGCGGCCCTGCGAGAGAAGAATCTACCGACTGAGTGCCCGTTCTCCAATAACGGGCTGGCGCACCGGGCAATTCGCTATCTAATCACCAAACCCCGCTCGTGTCAACACAACACATCATATGGCTGTCCCATCTCTGTATCTTCCCATACTTAAAGTACAAATATAAATATTTAAGTGTTACGATTTAGTACGTACAAACTGATTTTTAATTTTATTGAGAAAACAATAATTTATAATTTTATTGAAGAAACAATACTGCCAGTTGTAAAAACCATGCGTTGCATTAACTTTTTTTTTTTTTAAGTTCATAGACAAACTTAAACTTCAGTTAAGAGTTCTTCAAAGTAGTCAGTGTGATAATGAGTAATTAATATATGGCAGAGCTATCCCATTATTTATTACAAGATGTAGTTTTTGTAGTAGGCCCCTACTGAAGAAATTATTTATCATCATTGTGATGATATATTTATTTACGCATGTCCAGAAACCTCCATTAATATAAATTGCATATATGAGTCTATATTGTGATTGTATATTACATTTTTAGACAAAACATCTCCATTACTCAGCAACTCTGAATGGCCGTATCAGTTGCTTTGAAAAAATTCACATCACATGTCATTATTTATTCTCAGGTTTGTCAGATGTTGTGTGTTGAACATTACAACAGTAAAGAGTGCTCCGGTGATAGAAGATTTTGCAGTTGAGGATATTTCATCAATGCCCAGGGTATGCCTGATTGTCACAAACTTCAGGGAGGCATCTACTTTAAACTATATAATTGTAATATGTACAATTAGATAAAGTAATAAAGCGTTCCACTGGAACCATGCATAAATCACTATGAACAGAATGAAACAGACTAACATAAAAACATTGCCGCATGAACGGAATACAAGATAAAAAACAGAGAAACTGAACATTTTGTATTTCGCCTTGGACTCATAAAAGTGTAGATGTATCCACCAAATTATGTAAATTGTAGAAAACAACTCGTACACATTTACAAGCAGGGTCAAAAAACTAAGTTTCCTAGTGTTAAGAGGTATGTTGGGACAGGCAGTGACAAATTAGGCCTACATATAAACAGCAGAAATACTGCAAGCACATACTTGTTAGTGTTTTAAGGAACAGGATTGTTAGAATCATGAAGCTAATGATGACTGGGAATAACTTAGTATGTTAAAAATGGGTTGGACAGTATACAATACACATAAATTTAACAAATATAATGCTTCTCTCAAGTTTGGGGCATCCTAGTTCAGGCAATTGTTCCTTCACACACACTCAGGGTGCAGTCGTCTATTTTGGTAGGTGACATGCTTTGTGGCCTTAAACCACCTAAATTAAAAATTATTTTGTCTGAAACAAGTCAGTATTATCTAAAGTAAAAAATTAGGGCTGACTATTTCAGGGTTAGAGTTGTGTACAAGTGTGGAATAAGGTACAGCCATATTATGCATTATTGTTTTATGCAGCAGTATTTAAATTCTTAAATACATGATATACAATAAATTACCTATAGTACTTCCTGGTGACATTCCTTCAAAATTAGAGTGAAGTAATATTTTTGTAATTGTGTAACTGGTTTAGTAGTCAGTTTTATGCTTATTTTTTTCCTTCTGCCTCTTCATTCCATCGCTGCCTACTTCATACTCACCTCATGTCACCCCTTACCAGCACTGACCAAAATTACTCACTTGTTCACTTATGCTTATGCTGGTGGAGGAGTGAATTTTACCTTTGGAGGAGTTTGTGAAATAAAAGGAAGCTGGAAGTTTTAGTAGGGGATTAGTGGTTTTTAAGGAAATAGTTTACAGATCTCAAATTACAAGTGAAATTACCTTATTATGTGTGTACAATTACAACACACTCAGCCACTGAAATTATTTACTGCAGTGTGTTCAGTATCAATTAAACTTATAAAAAGTTGTTCAACAGGTAAGCTAGGTTGAACTACAAAAATTAAATTTATTACTGTCCAGTAACTGGTGGAAATTAAGATACAGTAGTAAGATTGTATAACATCGACTCATAGCATTTGTGTTTTTACAAGCTTTGTTAACTAGCACTTAACAAACTTGTACAAGAAGACATCTCGTTCTGTACAAGTGGAGGAAGTGGAAGCATAAATGTTTACTGTAGTTTCCTATAACCCTATAAACTGTCCATCAATCCAGCACAAAGCATTTTATAAGATTTTCAAATAACTTAAGTTAAACTACCAAAAATGAAGAGGACTGAACAGAATGGTATGTACAATAGTACAAGAGGTGTGTTTCTGCAAATGACTAAGTAATGCACAAGGTTGTTGAAAAGAATAGCGGTTTGTAGGACACAAATAAATTGGAATGGTCTATGATAGGTAATGAAATTAAAATTAACACAAATAAAGCAATGAAAGAGAGGTGGTCAGAAAGAGGTACATTTTTGGGGATGAGATTGGGAAGTTAGATTTAATATAAATATTTAGGAGTTGTTCAGGTTTATTTTGCTTTGGGGTGAGCAGGTGAAGAGCACTGGTACTTATGGGGAGGGTTTTGAGGGACACAGACAGGAAAGTAATGACAAAGGATGTATGATGGTGAGACCCATTTTGCAATATGCAGAAGCAGCTGGGACATGTACCTAGAAGAGGAACTTATATTATGTACTGTTTTTACAAATCCTATACCTCTTGAGGAATATGCTTTCTGTGAGATGTAACTAAAAAAATTAGATACATAAAAGGGCAGCTAGGTGGGTTATAAATAAGTGGAGAAGAATGGACGACTTGAAGTACACACCCCCTGATGTTACAGCAGGGGAAAAGTACTGTGGGAAACAAAGCTTGTTTACAAACATGTTGATTTGTTAGTTGGTAATTGCAGAAAGCAAAAATGTTACGCATTCATAGATTTGCATACAAGGGTAAAAAATATTAGTTTCATTTTCATAGTTAAGATATGCAAATACATAAGATTAATGTTTACCTGACATAACTGTAAATTCCTTATAAATAATCAATTTTCTTGACGTACATCTCATCCGGGACATGTGAAGTCAAACAGCTAAATGAAGGTTATGTTTGGCTGTGGTATCCAGGGAGATAGGAATTGTATCCCACACCTGACTGAAGCTACGCCTCTTTTCAAGTCGTTCATTGGAGGATAAAAGGGAGAGGATGAAAAAAGACCCTTAGAAATGGTAAGAGCTTTTTTGGGGGGAGGGGGAGGTGTAGGAACACAGTGCATGAGAGACTAGGAAGTTGGAGCGGCTATAAGAATGTTCAAGGTGGTAAGAGATGTGGGAGCATGGGCGCAGCTGAAAAGCTAAGTAACAAGGTACACAGTGAGATCTTCAGGGGAAAAGGAGACCACGAGAGGAAACTACAAAGGGTTAGAATGAGAACTGAAGGAAAAAAAAACGCCATTATTGCAAGAATAGGCTAGTACAGAAGTGTTATGGGTTGGTGGAGGGTTTGAGAAGGGGATTGGGCAGCGGGTTTCCTTGTCACCAGACAGCTGACCAATTTTAAAGTAAAAATTTAATTGAAGATTTCCAACAATCAAATTTTTTTTTGCCTCGCTACCATTTGTTGCATGACGTTTTATGGATTTACAGTAGCTACTTTGCAGCAGTTAGATTATATTGAAATGGGTAATTTTGGGATGTAGGCCCACAGCCATGTAATCAATTACATTTCTCATAATTTTTGTTGCCAATTCAATATAAACAATCCAGCTAACTGTTATGTTAAAAGTTGTGCAACTATAACTAAAGGGTTAGGTAGACAATATATTTTTCTTGATTGTCTTGTGGTCTCATAAATACTAGGCCTAGGCAATACAGCACACACATTCAATCTCGAGAAATTAATTTTTCAGAATAATGTTTCTTGAAGAGTAGGCTACACAAAAACTTTTCCAATTCAGTAAGTTAAAACGAGATACAACAGTCGTCAGTGTACAAGTCAATTTTGAATGTATTTTCATAGCCTACAACGAACCATATTGTGTGTTGACCTAAGTATGTTTACGATTTCTTAATCTATATCACATGAATAAACCATTTGGCACGAACGTAAAATTAAATATATATGACTACATAGACATAGGCCTAGGCAAGTTTATGATTTTCGTGCATAACCTTTTAGGCAAAAGTATACTACTTGGTCTGTTTATATTTTATTTATTTATTCATTTATTAATTTTCACTCCATAGACGCCTTACAATTTGTCGTTGACAATTGGTGTATGGAGGACGTCAATATAATAGTTGCTTACAAACTAAACACATTATATACAAAAAAAATTTAGTATAAAAAAAATCTACTAGTGGTACAAGGTGAACAGACATATACATAACCTTTGTTATACACAATTAACATTTTCAAGGCTCCTTATCAGTATATACAGCAATTTAAATTCAATCTACTCAAGTTTGTTACAATGATTGAAATACTCATCTGTACTGTAGAAAGGATGGTTTAGAAGATTGTTTTTAATTATGCTCTTAAATTCATTTTTATTGGAAAAGCATAGTTCTTTATAGTTATTGGGTAGGGAGTTGATGACTTTGGTCATTGTGGAGGATGGTCCTTTTTGGAAGAGTGCCAGTGATGTTGCTGTTAAGTGAATATTTTGATTATTCTCGTTCTGTGACTATGTACTTCATAATTCTTTTTAAACAGATCAGTGTTGTCAGAAATGTATGTCAGCAACTTAAAGATGAATAACCAGTTAGAGTAAGAATACCTTCAGTTTTAAATAGTTTTCTACAAGACTCCCTGCCTGGCTTATTACATATGGTCCTAATTGCCTTTTTCTGGAGTATGAACACCTTACTACATGTTTGAGAACCACCCCAAAAAATGATTCTATATGACATTACAGATTGGAAGTAAGCGTAATAAGCTGTTTTCAATGTTTCTTTTGAGGCTAACTGGGACAGACACCGTAAGGAGTAGCAGGCTGCGCTCAGTTTCTTAGTAATGAGTTGAACATGTAATTTCCAATCGAATCTACAGTCAATACCCAAGCCCAAAAAATGTACAGAAGTTACATTTTTAATAAAATTTTCCTGGTATTTAATGTTTACATCAGTAATTTCCTTGTTTTTTGTAGTAAATCTTACACAATTTGTTTTATATATATTTAGACCCAGTTTGTTTACTGTGAACCATTCACTTAATTTATTAAATATTGCAACAGTGTTTTTTTCAAGTTGCTCTTGTGATTTTGAGTTGGTTATAATACTCATATCATCCGCAAATAGTAGGCCTATAGTTAAAGCATCAGGACCCAGGTATGAAGGAAGATCATTTATATAAATTAAAAACAGTAAGGGTCCCAGGATTGAGCCCTGAGGAACGCCATGCTTAATAGTAGCTGTATTTGAAGCAATGTCATTGCCTGAAGGTGAGTCTCTTATTAAAACTTTTTGCCGACGATCTGCCAGATATGATTCAATTAGTAATGCGAAATTATCATTAATACCATACAGTTTTAATTTTCGGACCAGCATTTCATGATTCACACAGTCAAACGCTTTAGACAGATCGCAGAAGATTCCTAGTATATGCCATTTGTTATTTAATAACTGTAATAAGTTAGTATTAAGGTGATACGCCGGATCTGCTGTTGATAGACCTTTACGGAATCCAAACTGTGATGGTGATATGATATTATGAACTGCAAGGTGTCTGTTTATTCTCAAGTATATTACCTTCTCAAGAATCTTCGAAAAAACTGAAAGAAGAGAGATGGGTCTGTAATTACTTTCATTCTCTTTATCACCCTTTTTGTGTACAGGTTTCACAACAGCAATCTTTAACCTGTTAGGAATTTCTCCTGTATATAACATACAATTACAGATGTCAGAAAGAGGATACCTAATTAAATCTGCACATTTTTTTTTTTTTTTTTTAGGATTATGCTGTTCACTTCATAAAAACCATGTGAATGTTTTGGTTTAAGACCCTTTATGATATATTCTATTTCGTGAGGTGAGATAATGGTAATATATATGTTTGGCCAGTTTGCAGATTGCATTCGAGAAAAATATTGATCTAGCACCTCATCACTAGGTTGCTTTGTCACAAGTGAATCTATAACCACAATGAAATATTTATTAATTTTTTTTGCTTCCATAAGTGGTGCACTTATTTTACAGTCTCCATCTGTTAGTGTTAGTATATTGTTAGCATGATCTGTTTTTTGTTTAATTACTTTTTAATAACATTTCAGATTGTTTTATTTTTATTTTTAGATAACTGTATTTCTTTATCAATTTCTATACGTTTAGCCTGAGTAATAACTTTTTTCAGTACTTTACAGTAATTCCTATAATAAATTTTATCAGTCGTACTGTTGCTAGAGCGGTATTTGCTGAATAATTCTCTCTTTTTATTACTAGAAGTCTTTATCCCTTTTGTTAGCCACTTTTTTTTAGTATTTCTACTCGAATTATTCACAAATCTAACTGGAAAACATAGATTAAAGAACTGAATAAAAATAGTGTGGAAAACATTAAATTTATCATTGGAAATTGCAGCCTGAATCACCCCACTCCAATCTTGTAGAGATAAGTATCCTCTAAAGTCTACAATATTAGAAAATATGAAATTAGTCGTTTCCAGAATGTAAAACGTGGTAAACCTATTAATAAACATAAATAACTCACATTCTTTTAACATAAGCTGATCGTACAAGCATAACACAGAAGCGGGAATTTACTCTCGAAATTGATTAATTTTGAGATGCTGAAAGTAATGCCTTTTGCTGTCCACATATTGCTAATTCAGTGAGAGTACTTTTGCAAAAACACATACACAATATAGGGTTGTGTCTTTATTCTCGTTTGTGAAATACTCTAACCTCTAACCTTCCACCGTATTTACTGTTTACTTCTTCATATTTTTGTGCGAGATGAGGTCAGTAGCTTTGCTAAAAATCGCCTCCTACCGAGACCTTCAGCTGAGGTTAGTAGCCTTCACATTTAGGTCAGCAAATTGTTTACTGAATAGCTCTCGGACATATGAAGGTCAGCACTGCGAAAACAGATCTAAACTCGGCCATCATAGTGACCTTAAAAAGTTACAGAATAGACCCTCTGTTCCTCTATGGCCGTGCTGTATACAAATGGACACCATTGGTTGTGAGGTCACACGAGAGCCCTGATTCCAAACAAATGTTTGCTTTGAAAGTTTAACATTGAAAACTCCAATTAGCATGTCGACGTATTTTTGTAATTACGTTAAAAAATACAAATACTTTCGTTTGAACCTAAATAATGTCAAACGTGAGTGTGGCAGGACTTCTCTCGTAAACTGATATCGTCGGAGCCAAAAGAATTTAATACACATAACGGGAAAACACATTCGTGCTGGGCCTTGCGACTTGTATAGCATGCATCATTACGAAATTATATTGTAAGGGGCGGAGATTGTTACAACGTAGGACGTTATAATGTGTTTAATAATATTTAAACTGTATTCGTGCATACTTGTAGGACTGTTCAAACTAAATATTTTCATATTAGACGAAGTTAGGCAGAGACTGTTAAAATATAAGCCTATACAAATGCTGCTGGTGAACAATAGTGGTGGCTTATTTATTTAATCTAATATATCAGTCTTGTGGGTGTGCCAGCTGGGCTAAAATGTGTGCTAAAAAAAAGGTTAGATCTATTTCTGGCCTAGTGTGTTTATTGCCCCTGTCCGATGATTTTTGTTGGCCTAGCCCTACAATTTTTAGTACCTCTGCACCACAGTTTTCAGTGCATCTGCCCTACAATTTTCAGAGACTGCCCTACAATATTCAGTGTATCTGCCCTAAAATTTATAATTCCTCCTTCAATGCTCCATGATTTTTTATGCCACTGCCCCACAGTTTTAAGTACACCTAACACTGCCCCATGATTTTTTTTGTGTCACTTCCACACATTTTTTAAAATGCAACTACCTTACTATCTTTTGTGATTATCCTAAAAGTTTCCGTACCTCTGCCATGAACCTGCCCCTGCATTTTTTATTTGTCTTACCCTACAATTTTCTCTCTGTAGGCCTACATCAATCCAACTGTACCCTACTCTACAGTTTTCTGTACCCCTATCGAACAACTGTATCCAATCCTAAAATTTTCTGTACATCTGCTCCATGATATTTAGTATCCTTGGTTAACATATCCAGTGCACCTGCCCTACAATTTTGTTTACCTCTGCCCCATAATTTTAAATATTTCTTCCTCTCATTTCTGTGCCCCTATTGTACAATTTTGTGCTTAGGCCAATACCCTAAATTTTTCTGTACTGTACCTTTACCTCATGATTATTTTTAATGTCTGAAGAAGGTAAGGGGGTTGGGGAAGGGATCCCAACACTGACAAGTATGAATGGACAAACTACGACAAATGACACATAGAAAGCTGATATGCTGCAGGCTCAGTACTTGTCAGTGTTTGAAACAAAGGAGTACTGGAATAGAGAGACAAATAGATAAAATGGAATGGAAATGAATTGGGGACTTCCTCCAAGGATGGTGACAGAGCATGAAAGGAGGGGTATAATTGACGGCAGACAACAAGGTGACATCACGGATGCCACAGGGAAGTTTGCTCTATCAGGTATTGTTCGCCATTATGATGAATGGTATGATCAGGGGCGTCATTTGGTGCTACAAGGGGGGTGGAGGGGACAAACGCCCCCCCCCTGGATTTAGAATTTTATGTGTATAAATATATATTTTTATATTTTTAAATGTAAATAATGCTAACTTAAGGACATAAAATTGAAGTTTTATTATTAAAGTATCTAATTTATACATGCTTAATTAATAAAAAAGATGCAACAAGGTCACTGTCGCCAGAAAACAAAATCTTGCCCCCCCTCCCAGAAAAACCTGAAATGACGCCTCTGGGTATGGTTATTGGATTATTGGCAAAATAAGATTGTTTGCAGATGACTGTCTTGAGTGGTTGGCAGTGGGGTCAACTTGCAGACAGACATTGACAGGTTGTGTTTCTGGACTGGGGAAAACCAGATGAAGATCAATGTTTGTAAGACTAAGTTAGTCAGGTTTACTAGGAAGAGAGTGATAAGCAGATAGGATGGGCAAGAGATAAAAGAAGCCACACAACATAAGTATCTAGGGGTTGTGCTGCAAAGTGACCTTAGGCAGACAAAACGGGTGGAGAGGGTGGTTACGAAGGTCAGAATAACTTTAGGTTTGCTGGGAAGGGTACTGAATGAGGCTATAGCTCTGAAGTGTAGACGGGGAGGGTTACATTGTCACTTAACTAAGGGGGGGGGGGATAGAGAGGGAGAGGAAGCAACAGCCAGAAGATTGAGAAGGTGTGGAGGAGAACAGAGTGGGGTAGGCAGTCTATGTTTGTGAAGTCAGCTAGGGAGTGGAATGTTTTGCAGGATGACTGGACTTTTTTTTTATTTCTTAGTCTCCAGTATACATCCATACAAGTGGATAGGAGTTGGTGACAGTGAAGGGGGTTGGTAGGTTCAGGGATGTTTGAAGAGGGTTTTCTAGAGGTTGGAATATGTGATCTCACCGCTGTGCGGCAGCACAGTTATGAGCATTTATTTATTTTGTCTCTGCTACACATTTTTAATTGTGCTACCACACAATTTTCTGTACTTCTGCTCCATAATTATTTTTAATGTCATTGCCTCACGTTTTTAATAGTCCTACCCCTACAATTTACTGTTATCCTACCCTACAGTTTACTGCAGCTCTACCACATTATTTTTAGTGTCACTGCCTCACATTTATAGTTCTCCTACCCTACAATTTTCACTGCCTCTGACTTTCTCAAGTGTTTATTTTGTGTGTTTATCACTTTTATTTGTATATTTGTTGTCCTGTTATTTTGTTTTATTTTTGCCACTTTGTTTCTTTCATTAATGCGTGGCTGTTTTGAACAGGAGTTTTGTTAAGCGATTATAAACACTTGAGTCTATTCCTTCCAATTTCATTTAATTAATATTATCACCTCACTTCGTCTTATATTGTAATGGACGCCATGTTAATTTTCGACTTAGCCATCGTTAAACCTACCCTTGGTCCGGACTAAAAGTTAGACCGGACTAACGCACGATGATCCTCGGACTAGCGTTAGTCCGCGTCTATCACGGTCGTAGAAGAACAGGTCTGGACACTCGCCTGGATATTTGACCCCCTTGTTGTTTGGCTGTAGTTCACCAAGTTACCAAGAATATTGTGTTTTATTGGCGCTGATGTTACGGCGGTCGGACTAAACTCCGCCCACTTCCTTTCCGCTTAGATAAACAATTTATCAAAACGTATTTTTTATCAATTTAAGAAATACTTTCTTCGCTCACAAATTTAAGAAAAGGTTCCAGCACTCTTTATTTAGTTTCTAAATTTAACAATGGAAAAAAGTGGACGGAGTTTGAGTCCGACCGCCCGGAAAACAGCGCCAATAAAACAAAACATTCTTGGTAACTTGACGAACTACAACCAAACAACAAGGGGGTCAAGCAAAATACATTGTTAGATAGGCGAGTGTCCAGACCTGTTCTTCTACGGCCTTGGCGTCTATGAATAAGACAAAAATAGTCCGACGATAATCCCGCACTATTCTCCGAACGGAGAATTGTCCGTGTCAAAAACGGCCATGAATAAACCCCCATAAGAAAATACACGGTACTACATGCAAACAATAATGTTGACTAATATGCAGTAACGGCTAGTGATTTATTTTCAAAGGTTAATTATTTAGTGCTTACTTTATTCCGAATGTCCTATAACTACTTATTTGCTGGAAACGTATGGCATGCCACTAAGTTATTGAACAGGAGGTCGCCATGTTGAGTTACCCAAGAAAGGGCTGCTTCATGTAGCCCTATTAGGCACGGCAACCTTCCTTCTGATATCATTGGATACCTCCATAGAGGCATAGTAGACGCACAGTTAAGTTGTTGTAATGTCTGTGAGTTTGCTCTGTTCTCAAAACATGGCGATAGAATGTCTAGAATTAAGATAAAATTATGAGTGAAAGCGTTCTGACTATTTTGGCGTTTTTGTATTAAGTGGAAGCGCAGAGAATATGTCATCTTTACATTTTGTTGTTCACCCGCTTCCTGGGACGGAGGATCAGCTAAATGACAGGTAAATGTTTGAATTAATTTAGCTTAGATGTAGTATTCAATGGCTGTTGCATGATGACGGGAAATGACCACAAAATTCGTTTTGCATGCATATAATGGCTTTATTGTAATTGTGTTATCAGTTTTTCATGTCCAGTTGTACAACTTGGGTTTTTGTTAGAATCTGTTGGAAGTTGAATGTCATGTCTTCCTGGCTGGGAATTACTCTGGAATTTTGTAATTCAGACGAGGAGAATTATGGACCGTTATGATTAAATATAAATGCTTAATTTTCCCGTCGTACTAACGTTTGTTGTATTAGCTACTTATGTTAGGTACTAACATTACTATTGGGCGTGAAATTTCATAATGGCCAGTAGAACGATATTTGCACAACATGGCTCCGGCAGCCGTTCCTTCGACAGTGATGTCTGGGTCAATTTCGTTACATTTCGTATATTGCATGCTTTTTGAACATGTCACTGTGCGATGTTCATGTACTCGGATGTTCATTTTTTCGGCTTTCCTTTTATGTATGGCGAGGTAGCGTTATGTTAGGCTTATCGTTATTTCGCATGGGCAATACGTTTCTTCGTATGATCTGATTGTGAGTTACTTATTTATAATTATAAATTAATGGGTGATAATGGTAATTGTTAGACATACGTAGCGGAACATCTGAAGATAAACTTTTCATAGCCCATTGTTTGTGTCTGCAGGTATTCATAGGTCGTCACTATGTAAGGGGTTATATCTCAATAAGTTAGAGTAACAAGTGGAAAATTTAATGAGTGTAGGATATCTGATTTTTGTAGTACGTACTTTTATTATAATTGATTGTCTTAAGATTTTTGCAGAACACATAATTTGAAAGTCACATTCTATTTCTTGTTAGAACTCTTAAAGCCACAAACCAGCTCAGTTACTATACAAATTTATAGTTAAAATGTGTATTGAGATGTTTGTTTTGCACTGTTTTTTTAAATTAGTCATTCATATTACCAGTACACAATACATTGAATACCTATGTATGAAGTGCATTAGTGGTAAATGCTTCAAAAATTTGCGTAATTTGCGTGGTATTCGTCACATTCGACTAAAGCAGCATTATACAATGCAAGATTTACTCTTGTATGAAATCTATTTTTATAAATTCTTTCAGCACCGGTAAGTAGGTAGCTATTAAGAATAGCAGCTTATCGGATACTGGCTAAACTGTTGATTTTAAAGGCATAGTTTATTAATAAAAATGTTTCTTTAGTGGTTAGATGTAGTTGTATGTGAAATAAAATTTTAGTTTGGTTAGTTAGAGTAGGTTGGTTTAGGTTAGGTAACCTAACCTTACCTTACATCCTACTAGATTGTTCTTGGCCTACCGCCTAATGGCAAGCATATCAACATCCTTATATAATTTCCACTGCCTTTCTCAACTACCTCACTCCCTTCAGTGACACCACTTCCTCGTGCTACAAATTCCACTCTCTGATAGTTTTAACCAGCATCACCCTGTTCTCCACGAGACTCACCATTTTTCAACTGTTTTATATGCTTCTACAAGTAACCATTTTTAGATGTTTTCCTAGTGTTGTTTCTCCCCCCCCCCACCCCATCACCATTTTGTATATTCTTACCAGTCTTTCCACCATTCTTCTGCCCTTCAGTGTGTTCCATCCCATGTCTTTCATCATTGATGGACTGAAATTACATTAGTTTTCTCCAACCTGTCCTTGTCGTCTCCACATACCCTTCATCCATCTGGCTGTCATTTGGACTTCTCTTGTTAGTTTACCTTCATCTCATTCTGCGGGTTTCGATCTGCTGCTGCAACATCTTCAAGAACAGTACAGGCCATGATGTTGTAGGCCTCCTTCACCTCAGAGCTGGTTGCCTTTAATATCTTGCACAGCATTTCCACATACTCGATAAAACCTGCTTGCACAACACAGCAAGAGTAATGTACTTGTTCATTCAGTTATTAGGTATGGAATTATAATCTGGGGTGCATCAATCACTGGACGTGTCTTTATTATGCAAAAAAAAAAATTCATTTTAAGTTGTGCAAACTCCACTTCTAGCAGCTGAAAATCCTCATTACACAATACATAAAGCTGACAAGTAGTACTCTAAACCCCACTGTACAAAATTGTTTGAAAAGTTATTATCCTTTACAGCCAGTAAACCAATCAACAAATTGCCTAAAGATCAACAAATTTTTAAAACAAGAAACCAGACAACCTTCATGAAACAGTTAAGCAATAATTAATTCAGCAAGATTATTAATGAATATTAATACTTTTAGTCTTTTTAGATTTACCTCTCTTGAATACTGTGTGTTACTGTTTTAAATTTGTGAAATTGTTTTGTTTAGTTTTTATGGAATTTATATTTGTATCCAAAACAAGTATGGAATTTTTTTGTTCCTCGGTTTCTTTTTGTACTTGTAGACAAACCATTGGCAACTCATGACGCACTTTGTTGTGTGCAATATTGGAACCATAAATAAATTAAAAATAAATCACTTTCCTACTTTTGGAGACTACTTTCTATGCCTGGCACCTCCACTCAAGGTTTTCATGTAGACTAGCTCCGTTCTTTAATCAGATCTTGCTGGAGCTCTGGGGGTAAGCAGTACCCGTAAAGAAGTCATAATATTACAGAATACAGTAATACAAACCATAAAGCTTTGCAATCAGTTGATTGAACAAATACTCTATGTTAAGTTTTATTTAAAATTTGTTATGCGAGTTAGTAAGGGTATTTACATAGTCTGTAGTCAACTTACTTACCCTTCATATCCAATTTACGGCCAATACACTTTCTTGTCCTATTGTGTTCCAAAAACATGTGTTAGGTTAGTAATGTAATAAAAGTTTTTCTCAAATGTTGTATGGTGTTAAATTTTTGGTTTGACTTTTTGAGGTTGTTTTAATACATACAGAGGTGTATTTAATGCTTCTGCTCACACCACCTTACTAAGCCTTTTCCGCTAATTATGGACCTTACTGCTTCCACTAATGTGCGAATGTCTCATTCTGTGTAGGGTACAATTGTCTGATGAATCCCACTACTCTTGAGCAACACCTTCACATCATAGTTGAAAGATTCTTTATCATCACTCCGAAACACTTTCATTGGCAAACATGTTGCTCATTAAGAATACAGTCTCGCACATAATTCCATTTTTTGACAGTTCTGAAAACTATCTTGTAGGCCTAGGCCTATATCGATTTATAAAAGATATTCTTTTCGTTTAGATGAACTTTATACTTTTGAGAGTCAGCTGAGTTTGATTGTGCAAAAATCACTTGTGAGAGGGGAAAACACTGTTTATTCCATGACAACAGCTGTTAAAAGCGCTGTCAACATAACTGTCAAATAATGGATTGGTTTTTGAGAAAGAATATTTGCTGGTAGTTTGAGTAGTCATCTTTCAGTAGCATGAAGTACTTGGATCCTCCCACAGACTCTACTTCCGTCGACCCACATAGGTCAGCATGTACCAGTGGCAATGGAGAATCAGTACTTTGCTTCTGTCACTGAGGCAATCTTTTTTCATTCTACCCTCTAAACATACAACATATGACTCCTTTTTCTGGAGTACTTGTTATTTTGATATAAAAAAATTATTACATAGTCCGAATTTTGGTGTCAAAGGCTTTCATGCCACTCTACTAAATACGTACTACTGCCAAGCAGTTGTACTCCAAAGTACAGTCCTGGAGATATAGTTTTCCCTGCTTATTTGCAGCAGCACACACTTAATTTTCGTGATACATTAGGCATCAACCTGTGGGCATGTTAACAACATAATCTATTTCAATAGCACTTGATACTGAAAATAAATTTATTTTCAAGTCCGGTACCCACAATAAATCCATTATTTAATATACATAGTTCTGTTCATTGTAAACCTTAATGTTTATTTGCCCGGCACCCAACACCTGAAGGCTATGCCCATCACCTACAACACCTGTTTGACAGTGGTGCAATGTCTATAAACAGGCCACGTTCATGAGTTATAATGTTCACTTGCACCATCAGTAATCCAGGATGTGGATTGTTAGTAATCTTAAACACAGTTAACATTCAGGGCCATATCTATAAACTGCTTTCGAATGATAACCAACTGCTATCCTCACAGAGAAAGCATTGGTGAGCAGTTGGTTGTCATTCGAAAGAGGTCAATAGTTTTGGCCATTAGTAAAACACTTCCAGACATGATAAATCCATTTTAATTTTTTTGTTTGTATTGGAACTTTAAATGTTAACTTTTGCCCTATTCAAATCATTTTCAAAGATCTTTACTGTCTGTGCATGGAGCTGCATGTCTAAGGTCCGTATCTATAAATGGCTTTCGAAAGTGCTGTTAGCAGACATTCACCTGGCAGCTTGCCAACTACTCGCATCCTATAAACGACTTTCAGGAGCTTGTCAGCTGAAAGCGCTCATACGTCCATTTGAAGTTTAAATATGACAACATAGCACCACTTTTCTTCCATTGGATAGTACATAGAAAGAATATAGGAACACACCCTGCAATTTTCGATGTCTTTTTTCACATTTCACGTTTGTTGTTCATATCTGAGATGATGTTATTGTTTTTGGATTTAGGTTTACGTAAAAGCAATCTTTTTTGTGAAGGTTAGATACGTTTAAAGTAGTATTTGTGAGGGATTTTTTCCAGTGAGCATAATATTGTGTTTGTATGGAGAACAGTACAGAATTTACAAATGCTTAAAGCCAATGTTTGTATTATTCAATAAAGAAATGCATAAAATGGAAAATAAAAAAACGACGACGGAATAACCTGTCACACGAGTCACTTGAAAGTACGAGAACATTTTAGAATTTGTTTCTTTTTACAGCTGACGTAATTATCACAAGAAACTAACGAATATATTAAGATCATAAACACGTTACGTAAAATGTATACATACAGAAAACATTTTCAGTAATGTGTGTTTTACAGTCATTTTTGCTCAACACTGTTATTATTTCTACGTAAAATTCTCTTTTTTTTTTTTTCAAAACAAAGATACAAAAATTGCAAACGTATACACGTGCAGTAACAATTTTGATTTCTGAAAAGTTTAACCTTGTAGCAAACCCTCCATGTAATATTGCATACACTTTAAACGGATCTGGTATACTTAACAGTAGATTCTGTTTATTGAAAACTGTTAAATACGTAATTCCTAAACTTGTTCCAATCAAGAATATCTTTTAAAAATTATGCATTTTCTTATGTAACAAGTATCTTTTGACAGATTATTCCAGAGAACATCTGCCACCATTCTTATAAAGACGCCATGAAAACAACTGAACAGGTTTTCGAATCACCGTCTGACCACATTCTTCTGAAAGTGGATGACTCTTCACTTCCAGGCAGTCAACCAACCAACGAAAGAGATTTATAGTGTGTGTTTCAGTCGGAACAGATATTCGGTGATTAGATAACAATCGAAAGCCGTTTATAGATACGGTCCTAAGTCTTCCATACTTAAAACACTTCACCACCCCTGTTTTCTTAATATATAGTTAATATTTTTCTTTTGTGGCCTTGCCACGTATTTATTTTATTTTTTTTAAACATTTCTTCTTCTGTGAAAAGTCTTGCAACCTGGTCATAAAGTTTTGGTTTGTTAGGATCTTCTGATTCCCACGATGTAACAAAGTGACTACCCAGGAAGAATATTTGTAATGGTAAATTATCCAGACAATTCTTCTTTTGCTTGTCTGAGTAAATGTCACAGTTCCTGAATTTTTGGCAAGTCTATAGACATGTCGGAGCCCTCCTAATATCTAAATCATAAGTTGGCTGCAGCAGTATTTTGCCCATCTGCTAATTAAAGATTATCATCCACGTGTAAAGTAAATTTTACTTTTACTTATTGCAGATGCAGTAAAAATATTGTACAATTTGAAATAGTGTAAAATACGTCCCAAGCAGTGGCAGACAGTGGAAACAAATACTCAAATATTCTTTAAAACATTAATTTTACTTTTCAATACACTATTTTGTACTTTCTAAGAATGTAACATTTCTCAAAATAATGGGAAAACAAAGACCTACATTATAATCCTAACAATAATAAGCTTTTCTAAGGCCCTTATTTGATTTGGACCCAACAATTTGTGTTTGCAGACATGGCATATGTGATGAGGATTTTTTTCCCACCATCTGTTTCAGGCAGTAATTGTGGGAAGTGGTGGACTATCAGTCGAGCAGGTAGATCTGCCTGTATATAAAAAGGGTACTAGTGATGTCCCAAGTATTGCAGACCTATTTTTTTGGTTCCCGTGATGGGTACACACAACTGTATAATTATCTTCATACTTATTATAGGAATAGTAAATCAACTGTTGATGCTATAAGATCTGTAGTTCAGCTTTTTGCTGATTCTATGAGTAATAATACTTTAGCCTTAGCTATCCTGTGTGATTTAAGTACCTAGGTGTGGTAATTGATTGTGTGCTATATAGCAATTTGTTCGAATAAGTTACAGTATTATGGCATATGTGATGTAGAATTAAATTTTTAACCATATTTAACTGGTTGTTCCCAGTTAGTGAATGTAGGTAAATGTCAGTTGTCTTCTAGGATAGTTGCTTGTGGTGTACAACAGGGCTCTATTTTAGGTCCATTGCTTTTCTTGATTATGATTGTGGATATAAATGTATCATGTAATTAAATTATTTATGCTGATGATTCCACATTTGCAAAATGTTACAATGTAATCTAGGGATTAAAATATGGTTTAGGTGAAATTTTAAATACTGATAAAACTTGGTTTGATATAAGTGGCTTCTAATGAACTCAAAGTATTTGCCTATATAAGTATGACATTGGCTATGAACGTTTCACAAAAAGATTTTTGCCCCAGTTTGTTTCACTGCCTTACGTAAACATCTGCATCTCTGATTCTTAGTTATTGGCAGTGTGTCATTGTGAAGTTACGTTTTTCATTAGATTGCACCATTCAGAATAAGTTCACTATAACACGACGCATCTGTGATGTACGGATAGAACTTCAAGACACGCAAGAATTAAAACATCCAATCACGGACTATGATGCAGAATTACAGATGTGAATGTAATGTACTGTAACAAACTGATGCTAAATTCTCTTTGTGAAAAGTTCATGGCCCTAATTATAAGATGTGGCATTATACTGTGAGGTGGTTCCTCAAATGTAAATTGTATTTTAAAATTATAAAAAAAAGCTGTAAGAATACTTACTAGGTCTTCAAGTTCTGCTCATTGTCAATTTTTGTTTGTGTTTTTAGGTAAGTTATTTACTTGTATATCCTAGTTTGTGTTGCCAGTAATTTTAATACATTAATTTTTACACCAGATATGGCAATGTGTTGGACTTGCCCTATACAAGACTCAAGACAAGAGTGCAAAAAACTATTTTTATGCTCTAGTAAAATTTATAAGTTACCTGAAACTATCAAAGAATTGACATTGTTTAAATTAAAGACAATGCTTATTGCCTGGCTGTTATTTAATTCTTTTTATAAATTGAAGGAATATTTTGATTTTAATACTGTGGGAATGGCGATGTGACAGAATTTTGATGGACCTTTTGTTGCTGCATGCACTTGGCAGTAGTTTGCAGTGATTTTCCTTGTTAATTTGGAGATGGAAGTCTGCAATTTAAACATTTTTACCATTGTTTACGTGGAATATTCGTAAAATCGCTGCCTTATTGTTGAAGAGAGCAGCATACAATATCAAAATGTTTGAGTGAAAAAAAAAAAAAAAAAAAACTGCTGGAAGTAAACAGGGAAGAATTGCTCAAAATTGGGAGAGAGCTAAAAAACTACGAAAATTATATAATCATTGTTTTTATAGTTCTTGTAAATAGTAAAACTTTGCAGCTGTGATGATGTTATAAGTGATTATTAGGCATAAACTAAATACATAGGTCACAAGAACTTATTTTATGTCCCTATAGGTTACCGAAAATAGTCACTGAATTTTGCTGGATAGGTTGGGTAGAAACCCTGTTTTAAGTCCTTAGTTTCCAATGTGGTTTTTAAAGGTACTTAAAATCCTTATCTTTGCGCATGGTCCTGAAAAGTTATTAATTTTTTTTTGCACAATCCAAGCTTTTAAGTGAAAAAAAAAAAAAAAAAAGCAGGTAAGTTGAGTGGTTCTGAGGTACGGGTATCAAATGTTGGTTTTGACTTTTTTGAACAGTTTGGTGGCTAAGAAAGTATTCATGCATTAAGCCTGGTACACTAGCCATGATTCAGTATATAATTCCGTACCAAATTCTGTTCAAGTAGCACTGCGACAGTGTGTACCGTAACTACGCTGGTTCCGGGCATAATTCTGTACCTAATTTCACAGATAGAGCCCGTCCTATTTTGCATTGTAGTGTTTGTTCACGCGCATGCGCAATGCACAGTTTCCGCCACGGCGCATGCGAAGTACGCAAGCAGGGTTGCCAATGTGATTTGAATAGAAATAAATTTCTTGTTTCTTACAAAACATTGGCTGCCGGAGTTATCAAAACCTAGATAATACAAGATAATGTAACTTATTTGGAAGTCACACGCGTGTCTTGTTTGTGAAATAGTTTTCGGGAATTCTACAGTTATACTTTATGGATTATAGCAACCAACATCATAAACATATTTTTCTTCTATATGTACCGAAAGTTGTTAGTAAACAGTGATAGTGTGTATGCAACATAGAAGTTTTGATACACAATTCTGGAATAAATAGCTATCGATATTTATGAACATAATTGAGTAGAAAATTAAGGATAGTGTGTAACGGGCTTAACTCTAGTGTGAGAAATTCATTTTATATTGATCAATTACAAATAGCAAATGTTTTCATTAGCTACAGTCACAAAATGGAAGTGTTCTTATGTACTTTGCACAAAAGAAAAAGATTTCAACAGAGGTTTGCGACAGTACTTTAACACAGTTCAATGACTTTGTGAAGATTGTTGTCGGACAGTTGACACAGAAGTAAAAGTTGTCCCTGTCTTGCCTTAGCCTTTAGGGAAGAAAGAAGTAAAAATATGGGCAAAAGAAGGTTCATTGACCAGCAATCTTCAGTTTGGTTTCTATAAATAAGCATTTTTATAGTCACAAACAAATAGATGTACTACCAGTTAGTTTTTCTGTCTTGAAAATTGGTTCAATTTACATTTTCCGTAACATGTAAAATTCCTGTTGGTTTTTACAGAATTTTTTCCTGCTACATAATGGGTAAGAAAATTCAAATATATTCCGGATTTGCTATCCAAATCTAGATTGTCAGCATGAAATGCAGATAGTATTGTCAAAGGAATTTAACTTTGGAACAAACTGTTCGCCTACCCATGTAAATTTATTCTCTGCTTTACAATCTTGTGAACTCTGGTATTAAGATGGCGGTTCAAAAGTTCACTCCATCACTGTTAGTACTGTTACCACCTGCTGTTAAATCACTATCAGAATCTCCCAATACAGTTGTTGAGTCTCAGTTTCTGTGAGTCTTAACATATTTGCTGTAATAAGTCATTGCATTAAAAATATCAACAAACATGTTAGTAAATTAATTTCAGTGCTGCTTAAGAGAAGTCCTTGTCTGGCACATGGACAATGTTACAGCGTGTCACACATATCCTTTTTTTTTTTACACGAAACTGCTTAAGTTATTCATGTTACGTTTATCTATAAAAAGGAACATTAAGTTCAAACTATGCTACATTTTTAAAAATTCAGCATACTTGTTAAAAATTATATTCAGCCCTCTCAAAATGTCTGAAAATAATATTTCTAGACTGCTGTAACTTCAAAAATATCACCTGTATTTGTTATGTTCAAAGTGAGAGACATGCACTGGCCTTTAGGATATATTATCCAAAAATATAATTTTTGGGTCACCTATGAAATTCTTATAGGAAAATGACTACAGCAAAAAACCTGCACGCCAGTTTGGCATGCTGTCAATAGAGGCAATATGCTTCCCATCGAGCATGGTGGTAGTACTCTGGCTTTTATCGCTCCGCTGTTCTCGAGCGTTATGGGAATTTGAAACCGGTGAATACTCTTCTTAAGAGTGCGTGGTATATAATTTAGCACTGAAAGCATCAGTTCAGAATTGTAGGTTCCTCGAAGCCAATTTGCAAAAAATAAAAAACAGCAATCTTAGACATTAGTTTTTGCAAACTTTCTGAACAAAAATTTTTCTCAATTTATGAATATCTGAAGAACAATCTCTGACGCCAAAATCTCGTACATTTAGTTGTGGTGCAAGTTGTCACGCTTAACAAATGCATAATTCTGGATAAATGTTTGCTCATAAAGTTGGCAAATATCATTATCAAGGGTTGCGGTTTTGTAATTTTTCTATGTTGACTTTCAAAACTTGCAGATCTCAGTTAAAGAATTCAGAGCTTATTTATCTACCATGCCCTCTTGAGGCTCTAGGGTATACAGTGTAAGTTACCTGATTTTGGGATTTAACTTTAGAGAAACATGCCCAACTACTCCATTGCATTGACTATTCAAATTATCTTGACTACCTGATAAAACATTGTCACTGCGGGCCTATTTACAGACTATTTTAGTGATTAACCCTTTTAGTGCCAAGAGTCAAAACATAGGCATTCGTTGCCTGTGCGAAAAATTCCAGAGGCCAATACATCAGCCACGTTTTTTAAAAAATATGATTTACAGTTTTTTAAAGAAATTTTACTAGAAAAAATACGTTAACAATTGCAGTGGATTAAGGAAACCTTTATTTGCCAGTATAACTTTGTCCAACTTGATTACTTTAATTGGTATCGAGTTATTTCAATTTTTAATAAATAGTAGCAAATTTCTGAAATAACATGATGACGTTTTTCGCAGATGTACCTCAAGAAAGCTGGCACTAAACAATTTTCTTAGCATAGTTGTAATTTTTTTCTTTTTATTCTAAGTTTCCTCTCATAATTTTTGCACTTACTGTAGCTAGTTACTGAAAATAAATTGGTGTACATTGTAAACTAATATTACTTATACTTCTAGTAAACATTGCTGGTTTATTAAATTTTTTTTTATTAATCACCAAAATGTTTTATGTTTAGAAAGTTGCTGTAGGTCACTCTTTAGTTTGTTCAATTTTTTTCAGGATTATTTTGCATTGTCGTAGGTAGGTTTACATCTCATAACGTTATGTAATGATAGTTTAACATAACTTTAAGTTTTCAACATATTTCATGGTACAGTTACAAATTGTTTGAATTGCATTTGTATTGTTATCTGTAACAATTTTTATTTGTTTCATAAATAAGAAGATACACTATTTTATTTCTATATAAAATTGGTGAAATTAACGTGGTCTACACTGTTGTTTATTATCTGTTTTAATAATTTTTAATTTTTTTTTAAGTTTCAAGCGGCACATAATGCTATGGCCACAACATAAAATGAATTTAACGGAAGTAGTTTTATCATTAAAATGTCAAACCATGTCATGTGCAAAAGTTAATTAATTCAAATTATATTTAAAACCATAGTAGATTAATTTGAGACGTCATTTAAAAAAAAGTGTTATATTAGAATACTGGTATGACTTGCATTCTGTTTTAAAAAATTAATTACAGTGAAGATTGTGATCCAAACTGAAGTTTTACACTGTATATGGTTTACTCATCTATATAACAGTGAAATGTTCCTTTTAGTCCTGATCACTATGGCCATTAAGTTACAGTATGCTTAAGTTATAGCTACATATTTTTAACACATTTTTACCAACATTGAGTTAGAATTTTTTTGTTGACTTAAAGGAGAATGGAGTAACTCGAACTTTGAATCCTTTTGGTTTGTACAGTAGATATAAAAAATTAAAATACTTCATAGTTGATGTGAATATAGGCCTACTTACGTGAGAGGTATTTGTTTGAGTCTTTATTTAAATGTAACCAATTGAGACACATTTCGGTGCTCAAAAATATATTACATTAGTTATTTGACAAAATCTTGTTTCAAGCTGCCTACCTATCCATATGCTGTATAATTAGGTAGTGACAGATAAAAAAGAGCAAGACCTATGTTTGTTTGTACTGAAATTGAAACTGACTTAACTTATTACTGATGCAACAAAATAGGTTTGTTTAAGATAATAATCCAGTAACACAAAGTCTGTAGCAATTTGTGAAATGTTATAAATTGTGTATACCATTGTGTTAAATGTTTTGTTTTTTAAGGGAGTTGTTTCAAATTTTACAGGCTGAAGGAGGTGTCTGAGAAGATAAATAGATTTGGGTGTGCGACGCCTGCAGCAGTAGCGAATCTTAAGGTTGCAGTAAAGCGCATTGTGGTGGGACCCAACCATTTTGCTTTGCTGCTGGAAGATGGTAAAGTGTGCCGCGTGTCGTTTTCCATCCTCTCAGATAGGCTTGACCTTAGCAAGAATGATCCTGCAAAGAAGTGAGTTGTCTTTTTTTTTTCTACTTTAAATTGTTTGGTTGTTTAACATTAATCTCTCCTGCATGAGTTATGTGAAATTTGGACATTTAATAAAGGGGTTAGCTAACCTGTTTATGTCTGAAGTCATCTGTGTTACATTCAGTATGTGCCACTCTATCACAGAGATTCAGCGATAATCACTGTCTGCTCACTCTTTTGATGTGCCATTGAATGTTAATAACAAATAGGTAAAGAAAGAGTTAACATGTCGAGCAACTTATGTTTGTGTGTAGTTGCGTGCCCTAATACCACAAATCTCCGCAGACATATCAGGGGATGAGCCCAGTTCTTCGATACAGTACTAAAAGACCCCAGTGACTTGAGGGGAAAGCAATTCATTACCAAGAAAACTCATTCATTCTCCACTACCACAGTTTAGATAGTGTTAAATACCAAAATGTAAAGTAATTAAATGTTTACGTATATCTTACTTATAAGTTCTTTTGAAATAATCTATAAATGTAATTAACTTGGCTACGTTGTCTTTTCTTTCTTTGAAACTGTGTAAGATTTCACCAATTGTGACATTAGAGCTGGTGCCGGTTTTTGTCACATTCTTCATCCAGCCATTATTTTCCACAAGTTTAGCTCTAAGTGTATTCCATTCCTCTCAGCCCTTCCTTTCCATGTCCGACTAATCCTGATTTTAGGTTTCTCATTGGTGAATTAATCCATACCAAGTGGTCTAAAAAATGTAATTTTATAACTTCTTGACCATTAAAAACATATCTTATTGCATGTTTACATTATGTACTGACAGTTGAAAACTGGCATAGTTAAATTTTTATTGCTGTTGGTAGGGGTGTTGTTTTCAGTTGCAGATAACTATTGAAAACCCAAAAAAATTATTTTTACAAGCAAGTTTAAGATGTTTCATTCACGAGTCTTTACTGTCCCACACTACCGGCACATTGCAAAAATTTGCAAAATATTGTTCTTTCTTCACTAGCACACTAGCCATCCTTCGAGAACTCGGCTGCACGTTGCTTTGCAGTGACTGAAATGTATAGTATAGACATCAAACTGAGACAATACACCATTATTTGTGTTTGCAACGGTAATTTTCACACTTGTGTATAATCTATCAAAAATTAAAAATAGAGTTCTTCATTTTTAAACATTCAAATTTGTGTGAAAATTTGTTTTATCGCAAAAGCGAATTTTGCATGCCCCTAATAAAAATGGATTACCAAGGCAACAAGCTACGTGGCACTTGGAACACCAGATAGCAGCACCACTTGGCACATTGACAGGCAATATCTGTTGTCAATTGTTTAACCTATTTCCAGTGTGTATTGGCACTTAGAACAAGCCTAAGGATATGCACCTGGGTACATAAACAGTACTGTGAAATAAGATTTAAAAAAACAACAAAAAAAAACCTGTTTTTAGAACGTTTGAAATTTACACTCTTCAGTTATTCGTTTGATTGACTTAAGTTTATACATTTTTTTATTCTATTGTATATGTATACATTTATGTGTTGTATACACAAACTATTAAATATTTGAACAAGTGTGTTTATTTTCAATCTTAGAATTAATTTAATGGTTTTGTATAAATGCTATCTTTACATTGAATAGAAATAAATTTTACACATGTGTTAAAAATATTTGCTATAATTTATGACAGAGTGGCTAACAAAATTATGAAAAAGTTACAGAAGACATTTAATGAAAATTGAGAAAGGATGGAAATATGTATTTGCATTGAAACCATGTATGTACTAATAGATTAAACTGACATCCAAATAATAGAATATGGTACAAATTACTTGTAACACCCTGAGAAAATTTTAAAAATTGAATTAGAACCAGTAATAATTCTGTCCCATCTTCTTTTAAGATGTATAAGTAAGTTACTGTATCTGTGGTATCCTGTTTATTAATTATAGTGTGTGGTGGTGTTTGTGTGTAGTGTAAGTAGCAGCAAGGTGGGAGGGGCGGGCGGTGCCAGCTCCAGTTCTGGCAGCCGTCAACTGAGCCGTGCCCGTGCACGTATTATGCGCTCCAACACGGCACTGCGGGGTGCTGGAGGGGTACCTAGCAGTGGTTCAGGAGGTCGTGGGGCTCCTGGAGTCATCATGGGTGCCAGCAGTGGTGGTGGTAGCGGTGGCGGCGGCAGTGGCAGCGTGGGGCCTCGCCCAATCGTGCCACCCCTGTATGTTCCGGAGGAACTTGTTTCCCAGGCGCAGGTGGTGTTGCAGGGAAAGAGCCGCAACCTCATCATTCGTGAGCTGCAGGTGAGTACTTGACAATCACTATTATAACTTTGGAGACATTTTTAAATTACAAAAAAGGTGAGTAAATTACATTGCAACGCCTCTTAGTGGTGCCTGGGAAACCCCCGAGAAAACCCTTTTTTTCCTCAAAACACCCTCAGGATAGTGCACATCATCTGCCACCACCGATCTTGGCCTTGTGATGACTGATCCTCTGGGAAAAGAGTCTATATACTCTGTTAATGAAAATACACTAGACCCCCGATTTTACGAATACTCACGGTTCCTCTCATCACATTCGTAAAATCGCTACCTTCGTAAATTCGATAGTGGCTTATTTTTGCCCCCCCCCCTTCCTTAAAAGAAAATTTTAAAATTGCATTTTTTCTGCAAAGTGTCTCTAGGCCCCGACTTCCGTAGCGTTTTGCGGGAAATTAATTAAAGTAATGATGTAAACATAAATTGATATCTGTAGCCAGACGTCACACTGTTGAGCGGTAGATATGACCGACCCTTGTCCTAAAAAAAAATGAGAAAATCGAGATTCCGAGTGTATTCTCTCGAGCGAATAGCCCGACTCCCGTAGCATTTAACGGAAAAATAAAGCAAGTGATAGTTTAAATATAAATTTATATCAATAGTCAGACGTCTTATGATCAAAAGAACACCGCTAAACAATAGATATGACCAATCCTTTTCCTAAAAAAATGAGAAAAATCGAGATTCCCAGTGTCTTCTCTCGAGCGAATAGACCGACTTCCGTAGCATTTAACGGAAAAATAACGCAAGTCATAGTTTAAATATAAATTTATATCATTAGGCAGACGTCTTATGACCAAAAGAACACCGGTAAACAATAGATATGATCGATCTTTGTAAAAAAAAACTAGTTGTGGAGTGCCATCTCACGAGCGAATAGCCCGATTTGCGTAGCGTTTAAAGGAAAAAAAAAGTAGGCATTCCTTACTAGTAAAATGCCCTTGTAAATTATTCACCAAAGAAAGAAGGAATAAGCGAATGAATTTATTCATTGCGCAGTTTTATATAACTTAACGTAAAAACATTCCCTCGACGTTGTTCAATTGTACGAGAACGTAGATACTAGTAGCGTGCAGAGCGGACAGATAGCGCCAACTGTACGAACGTTCACAAGATGGTTGATAGATAGCGCCACCGTAGCATATACCGAAGTTGTTCCAAAAACGCCATTTTGTGACGTT
>PNEQ01002845.1:15563-40967 GCA_003012365.1 Medauroidea extradentata | reverse complement strand
GATACGTTGCTAAAAACCACGACGATTATTAGGACGACGTAAATCGAGGACTTACAGAATATAAAACTTTTTTTTTTTTTTTTTAATTTTGCAGATTTTTGTTACGGAAAGAAAATACAGTATTTCAAAAATCCGTGGTTTTCAGAAATCCGAAGGTCACAAATCCCCAAGACCCCCGGATTTGTGAGAGTTTACTGTACCTTTGATAGCTATGCGTAGTGAGCACCACTTGAATACAAGCAGAGTCAAAATATCTTTCAATACCACAATGCAAGATATCTCAAAACCTACCTATTAACTACCCACACAAAAACCAATTTTCATGCAAACTGTTTGAAACAAATTTTTAGAACCTAGAATATATTAAAAATACTGACATGAAATAGAATGATAGGTAAGGTAAGTGGATTTACATCTCGTCGACAGTGAGTTCATTAGAGACGGTGAGAGACAACTTGGTACAATGACAGGAGCTGGGACAGGTGTCAACCATGGCCTTTGTTAACAAACCATTCCATCATTTGCCTGGAGCGACTTCGGGAGACCATGGAAAACTGAAATTAGTATGGCCGGAGCCGGGGATCTAACCAGAATGTGAGTCCAATGTGCCACCGTTACAATGAGAAAGAAAACTATAACAATCAGAAAAATATCTTCACGAAACATGTCTCACGCATGTGTACAGTGTCGACACTTGTTCTCGTGTTACTACTGCTATACCACTCTGTAAACAATTGTTCTCGTGTAACTAAAAATACAAGAAAACGTTTGTTTCATTGGTCGTTTGTCGTACACAGAACACAAGTATTGTTAAGCAAAATACGCATAGTATTCTAAGGAAAAGCTTATCTTCATTAAATAATTACACAAAACTAATATTTTATATAAGTGTATAACTTTACAGTCTTCATTAAAATAAAACCGCCAATGACTGATCTTTTCAAGTGTTTCGTAGTAAAATTCGTCAATATCTTTGTGGTTTGAGCGATAAAAGTATTCCTCGTATTTAAGTCCACTTGATGCTGTGATTACTGTTGTGTGTAGCTATCAGGA
This sequence comes from Medauroidea extradentata, assembly GCA_003012365.1. Lineage (NCBI taxonomy): Eukaryota > Metazoa > Arthropoda > Insecta > Phasmatodea > Phasmatidae > Medauroidea > Medauroidea extradentata. The sequence goes on along the minus strand of PNEQ01002845.1, from coordinate 39,914 downwards.
AATAAGTTTCTGCATTTAAATTGTGTTTCTGTTTGTCCTGCTTATAGAATAGTTGTGTGAATATATTAAACATTAATAATATGGCATTTATTACATTCTGTACGCCAGTACCGCAAAACATAGTTCTGAAAATATGTTGAATTGTGGATGATATTTGTTTTTATTGTGATTATTACCTTAGCAAATTGATTGGGGTATTAGTTGGTTAATTTTGATATTATTTATTTAACGCTATCTGTGTGAAACCAAAACAAACATTATATACCCTATTGGAGATAAGAAATGTTTCACTTACACTATAGCTAAAAACATATTTCATATTGTGCATGTTGATAAAACATGGTAATACTTTCAATTTAAAAAAATCTCACCCTGTTGCCGACTAATAGGCCTATAACCAGTTTTTCTGAAGAAACTGTCAAAACTTTCAGTGACGACACCATACTTGGTTTGCAGAAAACTCAATGTCAGACTAATTACGTGAAGCAGGTTCTCATTTTTTGATATAAATATTGAGAATGTGCATGGTAGTAATTATTTTAAAGTCTATAACTAGTTACATTTATGTGGTTATAAAACATGTTTATTAAATACCAAATTATGTTTTTAATATTATTGGAGAAATACTGTATTCATTTGTAAGTACATATAGAATGTTTATTAATGTTAAATGCAGAGTTAAAAATTGACATGCACACACCACATAAGTCTTAATACCTATACTTACTACTATAAGATATTTTGACAATTCAAACAGCAGCACTACATAGCATTGTGCAGATGACACTAAAGCTGTTTAGGGAAATGTTATACTGTAGTTAACCAATACATCAGTTTCCTAAGTTCATTACACAGTAACAGTAAGGACATTTTGCAAGCTCATATTAACAATGTGGTCACAAGTTTTACTGCCGTACAACTTACCATCATGTGATTTCTTACAAAATATATATCCAATTTTTACATTCTGATGGCTACAGTTTTCATTATTGTTATGACCTAGTAGTTAAAACCAGTGGGGAAACTTCCCAGTGGACTCAAGGTTCAAATCTAACTTGAATGATTTGTTTTTATTTACTTTTAGGAAACATTTTGTTATCTAGGCCTTTAAAACATTAAAAAGAAACATATTTCGGGATATAAATAATCATGAAAAGGACAGATGACGTACTAGGGTATTTAATATGGGGTCCAGTTACCATATGATTGCATAACTAAAGTGAGGCGTCTCGACATAGAGTCCACTAGATGTAAAAAAAAAAGCCTTTACTCCTAGCAAGTAAGCGTTAAGAATCACGTCCAAAAAGCATTTTGCGAATTCGGAGGGGGATCTGGCCAGTTTCCTGTCATTGTGCATTTCAACTCAGCCCAAACATCCTCAATTGGATTGAGATGTGGTGAGTGAGGAGGCCAAGTAATACTGTCTTGAAAACCATTCCTGTACACGTTGACATGTTTGAATGGGAGACAAATCATGTTGAAACTGGATCACTCCCTCGGGATTCCGCATTCTGACACTTGGAAACATTATATCATTCACAATATGTATATATTGGTTACTGTTAAGCCGGCCTGTGATTCTATAGAGTACCACAGCTCCGTGAGATGACATACAGCCTAAACATACAACAGAAACTCTTCCAGAGCGAAGACAAGACAAAATATAACGCGCATCATGCCCTATTCCTTTAGGCCTGTAAATTAGTACAGGACCATTATTGGCTGAGCTGGAAGTTGATTCATCTGAGAAAATTACATTACTCCAATCATGATCAGAATTTAACTCAGTAAATGCAAGCATATTTTTATAGTCATCCAATAGCAGTTCTTTTAAAGCAGCTCTATTGGAATATAGACCGGCAAATTTTAATCTTCTTAATCTTCTTTGAAATTGTTTGGGAGCACCCGAAAAAATCGACCGTCCTTTTCAGTTGCAATGCATTTAGAAATGGATTTCTTTGAGAGCAGGTAACTAAACCGTGTCTTGCTCTAAACTGTAATGTGTGATCCACTTAGACCAAGAGCTAAGACACATTTTATTTACCCCGAAGTACCATAAATGGCACTTGTATTCTATGATTCTCCATCACTTATGGTAAGCAGAAAGTTAATTCTAATGAATTGTCAGTGGTGGGGTCACCAGACATGACATCATAAACATGGTCGCAGCACCACAGTGTAGTACTCCTCTTTAAAGATATGTAAATTTCAACCAAGCCATGTAAGACAGTGATTTAATTTTTTTAATTGTACATTATACAATTAGGAACCTTTTTTTCGTTGAACATTTTTATGCCAGTTGAGGTGTGCCGTGGACACCCGTTCTGCCGCTGTCCCTTCTGGGCCACTACGGCCATGTCCCAGCCACATGACCTCTCCCCGCCCAGCTACAGCAGGACATAAGCACTGTGCTTCATCAGTGGAGATGTCAACACCAACGTCCCCCTCTATGGAGGTACATTACGGTCTACAGCTTAGCAATTTTGGGTTAGCCAAATTCATTTGCAGGCCACCAATGTATTCCACCAATGTATTTGCTAGCACGTCAAAATAATCTAGAACTGTCCCAGACCATGTGATAATGTTTGCGGTGTCGGGGCGCTACGCACCACTGCACACGTCAGGTGCCAAGCTGCAACAGGCATTGTGTAAATAGAGATTTTCGTTAACCAGAAAGCATACCAGAGGACACCGCAGAATTTAGGTGTTTTCGCTACAGTACTCTTTTTGAAAACGTTTTGAACACTTTGCATATTACTTCAGTTGCTAAATTCATCATGATGGCAAGGATGCTTAGGAAAGCCTGTCAAGTGTGTCTTTCACTTACTTTTTGTGTTATTAACATTTACATGCTCCTTAAGAGCAATTTTGATATGTTTTTTCTTAATTCAAGCAGAATGTCATTATATATTTTATTTTTGAATTTAAAACACATTTTATTGTAACAATGCTTTCGGAGATTGCCCTACAAATAACTGGCATGTTTATGTATGTGTGTGTGTGTGTGTATTATATAATATATATATATGTATATCATATATATATATACATACACACACACACATACATGCCAGTTATTTGTAGGGCTATATATGTATAGGGCAGAAACATTCTTAAAATTGTCTCATTACTTCTTCACTATTTTTGGTTTTGTACTTTATGTTTAAATTAGAACGTAAGAGCAAATCCAACACGTCTGGCGGGAACGCGGGCTTCCGAGTCCCTGCCCGATGCCATATTCAGTCAGTCTTTGTCCTGTCAGGGAGGAAGTAGGTCGTGCGCGTGGAGTGCGATCCCAGCTCCCTGAGGTCCCTCACCTTTAGTAACGTAATCATTTAGTTTACAATAGTTTAATCTAGTCTACTGGAACCTCTTTTGTATCTTCATTTGCCTTAGGGATCGACACGCGTCAGTGCAGTGCTATTTGAGCCTCCTTCACAACATTCCATATTATTTCATTGTTGGCCGACGCCACATTCACAGATTTACTTATCCACTCCGAGCGAATACTTACGTGTGGTCAATGGTGGCACTGCTCCAGGGTGTTTCAAGCTAATAAACCACCACGCTAGTTTCAAATCACGTCAGTATTTTCTTCAAAACGCAACAATGACTTTCTTCCCTTCGCACCCTAAGGAACCACAGCAGCCAGAGTCGTTGGGAGCAGTGCATGCCAGGTTAGCACGCAAGCGAATCACGAGGACTTCCAACTCCAACCAGCAGCAGGGGGACCAGGGCACAGGGCCAACAGGTCGTTGACCCACACCAGATGTCAATCTCAGGTAAACTCACGTCGGGCACATCCTTTTGTTACCCAGAACCGACCCTGGCCTATCCCGCGCTGTGTTATATGGTGCCTAATGCTTTAGTCAGAAAACGAGGCCAAAACCTTAATTTTAAAAATTGATTTATTGCCAGTTCCATTGTCGGTTGTGCCGAGATTGCGCCAACTCAGTGGCCTAAAACTGAACTAAACCAGCTATACCCAAGTTCATACCTTCTTAAAAAAATTTTTCAAAATTTGGTTCATTTTCCACTATTTCTATTGTTGGCGCATGTTGCTATTCCAAATTCTAAATCTACCTGAAAACTCTTCTTTTCGCACTTGTACAGGGCTTTCGCCGCATAAAACCTGCACCTTTGAATAATCCAAATCAAAAGATGCCGGAGCACCTGGAAACAACCTGTTGTTGCAGCAGACGTCTCAGCAGTTTCAAGACCAGCATTGTTGCGATATGTATGGTAAAATCCCCTACGGGCAAGGGGACAGCAGAATCGCGATGTTTGGGACTGTGAAACACGAGGAAATAGATCCAGCTATTGTTAACTGGCAGATATTGAATGGTGTAGCGGAGGTACTGTGCAAAAACTGTGTACGTCCTGTGACTGCGGAAAACCCATTTTCATTTGTAACTGTGGCAGACACTTGCAGGTGCAATGACGTGTGGGATGCGTCTAAAGTGCGTGAGCAACAAAGGTCTGTTGACTGGGACCTTAGCAACAGCACACTAGCACACCTATCTTGTGATCTTGTGGCAAACGCACTCGTTTGTGCTCAAAGTGTATCAGACCGTATAAGAAAAACAACGCGACCGTAGGCAGTAACCATTGTTGCCAGTGTACCGACTTAAGACCGTAAGAACTTAGACAGCCAACTTTCAAACAGAAAATGAATAAGTGCACATACGGGAAATGGTACAACGGACAGGAAGAAGTCACACTCGCATGCCGCAAATGTCGTAGGCCTTTCCATGAACAGTGCATAACTGCGCAGGAAAAACCGACTGTTCGCACAGACAGATTTTTCGCTTGTGATTATTGCCACCTGCAGAAATTCGCTAACCGCGATAGTAGGAGACCAGTCGCGTCTACTGTGTCTACCGCGAGAACAACATAGGAGTCAAAACATTTTTCCGAAGATGCAAACTGTGCCACATTGTTACAGCCACGAGCCACGAGTGCAAGACACGAACTCAGTGGATTGAAATTGTGGGCGACAAGTGTGATTGACAGGGATGCGCGGGAACGTCATACCTGCCCCACCTTCCCCTCTTCTGCGCCGATCGACACAGCTGCGTGTGACGTCACAGCAAGGCAGCGCGCACCGACTATGTCAAGGTCGTGCCCAGGGGAGGAGCGGAGCACCGAACAGCTGATCGCGGGCAACACCACAACAATGCATTCAAGTGCGCTGGGGCACACACAACTGCAAGTAAGTTCCAGTCACTGCCAACATTCACTGGCTTACCAGCAAAGGACCCGTCAGCCTTCCTACAGGACAGCAGACAGCGCCTGCTGAGCTACCAAGTCGAGGAGGCGGACTGGCCGAGCTGCGTGAGCGAGTGTTCACAAGGTGAGGCAAAAGTATGGTGGCGAGTCATTACACACTACGGTCAAACATGGTCCGAGTTTAAAGCCGCTTTTGAACGCTGTTTTGGTAGTACATTTACATTCTTACAAACACGCAGCAGATGCTTGTTAGCAGAACAACAATTAAACGAATCACACTGTATTTTTGTCACAAAAAAAATCAGCATGTTAAAGAAGTACTATCCTGATATGTCAGTACACAAGGTTTTGGAGGTTGTAGCCTCAACATCTCAAAACAGATTCAGATCTGCCGTAACTTCCCTTATTAACGTGTCGGAGGAGGATTTCTTGCGGTCAGTTGTTGTCCCAGAGCAAACTGTAGTTGAAGAAATACTGCAACGTCACCGCGAACATGCCTTCTCACGTGTTACAGAACAGCGCAAATATCCTAGCACAGAACAGCAAAACCAGCAGCAAAGTAAACAAGTTAACGCAGAATAGAATAGTAGCTCCAAATTTCAGCCCCGTAATAATAATATTAAGGGAGAGGGGGTCAAACCAGACTATTCAAAACCACCCAAATCCCCATGTTACTACTGCGAGGGAAGTATTTTTCATTGGCATTTTCAGTGCCCGAAAAAGGCAGCAGGAAAACCCATGCTGACCCAGTCAGGAAACGGCAAAGCGGGGTAAAGGGGCCGGACGCCACCTTTACTCCCGGATTCTGAAAAATGCCATCCATGGTCAACGAAGTATCAATTGTAATTATGTGCATGCAATTGAAGTAAATAATGTAAACCATCACAATGCAATTTGTCAGTGTCATGTATGTCTACACAATGTGTCTGTCAACAATGTTGTGTCACACAATGCTGTGTCACACAATGTTACCAAATGCAGAACACTCCAGGACATATGTCACCACAAGCAAACCAAGTATCAACACACAGAGTTGCCAACTACTGAACAAAGTACATGTAAACAAAACATTGGTCAACCGACAGTGTTACCAACCACTGAACCCACATCAACATGTAAACAACAAAACACAGAATCAGACACCGCAACAAATTCTACTTAACCATGTACAGAATTTCAACCAGGGCATCCTACGCATGCAGAGCGCTGATCGACACAGCAGCGTCGCACAATTTTGTACGCCCAGGATTTGTTGACCCATGGAATTAAACGGCAGTTGTCCGAACACTCAAATTGGCTACAAATCAACAGACAAGTGAGACTCTAGGTGAAATAGGGATCGCGGTCACCATACGCGACATCACCATAACCACAAAAGTCTTTGTCACGTCAGATCTACGCGAAGACGTAATATTAGGTATACCATGGTTGACGGAACAGAACATCGTTGTCGAACAGACAGCCCAACGAATCCATTTCGGCCAACATGAGTGACGTACCATGTATAATCTGGACCCCAAGCTGACTCACACGACCACATGCGTGCTGTTTGACGAGCTCAATCACGGAGTACCAGAGCAGAACAGAGAAGCAATACAACGAATGTTGGATGAACGTTGGGATGTTTTCGCTATCACAGACCCTAACCGTAGGACGGATGTCACTCAGCACCACATTCCGCTTACACAGGAAGAACCTATTTTCACACCACCTCATAGCTACCAACCGCACCAGTGCTGCATCATCAAGGAGCAAGTGCAGGAGATGCTAACAGAGGGAGTCTACGAGCCGACACATAGCCATTATACTTCGGCTATTACGTTAGCACCTAAAAAGGACGGAACATGGCGTTTCTGTGTTGACTTCCGCCCAATAAATTGTGTCACACAGAACGCACGGCAGCCTTACATCCAAGTCAAAGGAGCGCTAGGAGATCTTGGGCATGCCAAAATACTGTCCTCACTTGATCTTCGTAGCGGATACTGGCAGGTATTAGTCGTTCCAGAAGACAGACCCAAAATCGTGTTCACTACACCAGACGGCAGGCAATTTCAATTCTGCGCTATGCCTTACGATTAAAATGAGCACCCGCTACCTTTCAAGCAGTCATGGTAAATGTCCTCAACGGCTATATTGGAGAGTATACGCTGGCCTACCTCGACGATGTTGTCATCTGGTCGGAAACATGGGAGGACCACAACCGCCATCTTTCCCTTGTGCTTAAATGCTTAGCTACTAACGGACTGACATGCGCAAATCAAAAGTGCCATATCGGTATAGCTTGCATCAAAATCTTAGGACATCTAGTGGGAAAGGAAGGCAGCAGGCTGACACCGAAATAGATTGATTTGATTAATAGTCATAAACAGCTCCACGAACTCGCAAAATATTACACAAATTTTTGGACTTGTAAACTGGCTCCGAGATTTCATTCAGGACTTTTCTATTGTTACAAAACCTCACATGAGTTTATTGTCACCAGCAAAACCATTCAAATGGAAGCTAGAGCACCAGCAGTGCTTCGAACAAATCAAAGCAAGATTCTCAGAGTGTCCCAAACTGGCACGACATGACCCGAGCAGACACCTATATCTGCAAACCGACGCTAGTGAACAAGGCCTAGGAGCAGTATTGTACCAGTACGGTGACAACAATGAACTACGTATCATCGACTTCAGCAGTGCGAAGTTCGGCGCCATAGAACGCCATTATGAAGTGTACGAGCAGGAGTGTCTTGCCGTCGTCTGGGCAGTAAAGCAGTACCGCCAATTCCTGGAGTACCAGAAATTCACGATACGGACAGACAAACGTTTTTTGGTATGGCTCCATTCCATGTGCAAGGCATGGATCAAGTTAACTTGTTGGGCACAGTTTCTCCAATTGTTCGATTTTGAAGTACAACATGTACCGGAAGTCGAAAATGAGTTAGCAAACAGCCCATCACGAACTCCGCAGGACGTGTTCACCCATGACGAAGAGAATGGGACGAGATCATGCTGTCAAGAATGCATAACACCGGAGACAGCAATCCGGAGTGTAACCTAATAACTGTACAAGACCATTTCACACTTGAAGAAAAAGAAGGACTGTGTCGTAGCTGCACAGGAACAATGCCCCATGTCACAGCCAACAAGTCAACAGATGTAGTAAGGGTGAGGTTCCGCGTTGGCATGTCGTCGATGGGGTTCTACACATAGAATGTCCGGCAGCCAACCCAGCCTGGAAGGTATTCGTGCCAGAGGCAGAACGGACCACAGTCCTGCGGTTCACCCACGAGAGCCCTTGGGTGGGGCACCCATGCGGAATGGGAATGCTAAACAACGTCAGACATCACTTCCACTGGCCAGGAGCGGCACTACAGACTCAGAACTTTGTACGCGAGTGGCAGCCATGCAACCGCGTTAAGAGCCGACACGCAGATGGCCTACAACAGCGGCCGAGGACACCCAGCATTCCCATTGATACAGTAGCACTAGATCTGATGGGCCCGTATCAGAGTGCCAAGGGAGGCAAATGCTTCATTCTCGTCATAACAGACCGGTACACCAGGTGGGTCGAAGCCTTCGCCATTTACAGCGAACGGGCACCCATCATCGCACATTTTCTGGAAAACGAGTTTTTCACCATACGGGGATCTCCGAGGGTACTGCTGACCGATAACAGAACTCAGTTCACAGGCAGACAGTGGTGTGAGTGTTGCACCAGGTGGAACATACAACACCACACGACAGCCGCATACCATCCACGAGGGAACCCGATATAGCACAGGAACCAGGAGATTAAGGTACAGCTTCGATTCCGGACGCATGGGCACCAGGCGAGTTGGGCGGAATACCTCCCTGCTATACTCTACACCATACGGTCCCGAGTCAATGTGGCCACCGGATACTGCCCTGCAGAACTGTTCCAAGGACAAAACTTATGGCTACCAGGTGAACTGGCATTCTTCCCGTGTGCTGACGCAACCGAGGGGGAGGGAAGCGGTGAGAGACGTCAACGACAATGGCAGCGTCGGGACCAGGTGCAACAGCAGCAGCAGAGGTACGCAGTGCAACGGTGCCTGAACACGGAAAGACCACCACCGCCCCTTCAACCCGGCCAGCGGGTATACGCTTGTGCACACCCACTGTCTGTAAGCTAAAGAACTTTCTGTACGGGACTGGCACAGAAGTGGACTGGACCTCACCTAGTACTGAGAGCTGCTGGCAACACATGCTACATCATCAGGGTAGGACATTACACCCGGAAAGTTCATCAGGATGACCTACGCCTGGTGAGGGTGCGGCAAACCAAACAGCAGCAAGAAGACAGCCCAGACGGGGATACCGCACTGAGCGACGCACCGGTGGGCAACACCTCTGATGGAAACTAAGAACCTGCAACAGAAACACAACCCCCAGCAGAACCCGTTTCACCTGACATACAGGGTACTATATAGGAACTGGTAGGGACACTCTTCCCTCACTTATCGACTTCCTTGCCCGCAGAGTCACTCGCATTGATCCCAGCGGAGCTGACGAGCGAGGCAAACGGACCAGCATTGAGAGTTGGTGATGGGAGTCCAATGACAGAGGTGGACCCCCATCCAAACAGCAACCAGGCAGCTGACCCGGAGGGCTCGCCAGCCCCCAAAGGGCTGACTACAGAGCAGACCACCCGGTCTTCTGGCAGCATGACAGAGAGGAAAGGTAGCAGAGCCACGGACGACACTCCCGACCTGCCTACCAATGCCACGGACGATGAGGCCGACGCACACGTCGCAGAGCAGCCTATGTCCCGCAGTCCAGCTGACAGCGAATCTGACAGAGAGTCTAGTGGCCCAGACATCCCTGCAACGCCACCACGTCACACACAGTGACGACGACGTCCTGGCCCCCGGCGCATGATGTTCTGAAGAGAGACCTACACAATCTACCGTCACTACTCTGCCCAACAGGTGCAGGAAGCGGGCTGAACCACTGTATGAGGATGCCCAGGAGGATGGAACACCCAGTTCCCCCACTGTCTTAGGCGGTGAGGCGCATGCCCGGCATTAAGACCGCACCGGCCGCCTGTGCACACACCGTTGGGCTGCAGCAGGTGCTATCCCAGCATGTGGCCTTGGTAGGTACTCCTCAAGCGATGCCTACGGAAAATCTGAGAAGCAGAGGGCAATGAGGCGATGGGGATGCCTCAGAGCGGTGGCGTTCTCGATAGCCACTACAGCAGGCCACTACCAGCTGCGAGCCCGCAACACCCTGCGTGCTCCGAGCAGCTGGTACCACTAGCGGCCGAACGGTCGCCTGAGTGAGGGGCGGATGACGTGTGCCGTGGACGCCCATTCTGCCGCTGTCCCTTTTGGGCTACTGCAGCTGTGTCCCAGCCACGTGACCCCCCCCCCTCCCCCAGCTACAGCAGGACATAGGCATCATGCTTCATCAGTGGAGACGTCAACACCAACATCCCCCTCTATGAAGGTACATTACGGTCTACAACAGTCACGCTGTGTGAATTCGCAGTGAGTGAATTCATGCTATGCAAGTCCCTGGTGTGTATATATAATAATGGTTAATTTTGATGTTTACCATTGTGTTTCTTTGTTGGGTATGTAACATGTTCTTATACTTTATCAAGCAGGGTTGAGTGTGAATTAATAAAGATTCTCCTATATGCCAGATCAAGTAAATAACATGATATTTTAAATTTTAATTTCAAACATTCCTAAATTCTGTTCCTACTCAGTGGCCAGCGGCCATTGCATTTTGTTCAAATTTACATAAACACAAGAGATTCAAACCTTTCCAGGGTATAACACTTTGAAACACATTTTCATTTCTAAATACAGCTCTCAGCAAAAAAAAAAAAAAATATTCGAGATAATCGGTTGTGGTATCAGAAATTGGTGGTGGTTTCAAGTAGTGCTGAGTGGATACTGATATCAGACAGGAAATATTAGCCAATATTAACGTACTGGAACCGACCGATCCTGTAATTGTTTCTAATTGATATAAGGCACCAATATTTTCAAGGTTTTAATTTATTTTTGCGCTCAAAGCCGAATTAAATATATGTACAGTAAAATCTCGTAATTCTGTTCCAGTCATTAAAATTTTCCTTCTTGTAGAGCTACTTTTGTCAGCTTCCAATCATATTCAACTCAAAGTAATACATTAGTATCCTGTAAATTATGTTCTAAAATGTTTGCTTCGTTTATATTTTGTGTTGATGAATTAAATGAAAACAGTCACAATATTTGCTGTCACAGATAACACTAAATGTGTGCACAAAACTTCATGGTAACTAAATCATTAAAAAATTGCCCCAATTGGAAGTAACCATCTCAAAAGGAAAATGGCAATTGACTTGCTGTGAGCTTACTTCACAGAATGTATGACTGGCATTGATAATGCAACCAGAGCAAAACGAACATGTGTTAAAGCAAGATCACATTCTGCCATCAACAACTGCTAACAGTTTACACATCACAGAACCATACTCATATACACGATCCATTTCAAATGATAGTATCTATGGGTTTTGTAAGCCTTATAAACAAACACATCAGTGACATAATAGGAAGTTGACACATCACTGGTGCATCTTTTCTGTCAGACCTTCTCACTCTCCTCCGTTCATCCACGATAAAACGCCCCGCCGGCCGGCTGCCTAGCAGGCAAGCCACTATGCTTCTTCAAGAGCCGGTAAAGTGGGGCTGGCACACACACCCCTCGCAGAGCTCCACATGGCCGTATAGCATGCATACCACCCTGTGCCTTGTGCCTCCCACCTGGACGGAACGCTGGCCTTATCTTCGCTATTTACCTGCTCCCTTGGCTTGAAGGTACATGCGAGTAGAGGAAATCAAGGCCATTTCAGCAGTTGTCACAGGGGCAGGTACACCATTGTGCCTTGCAGTCTATCATCGGCTGCCATCACTCGCTTCAACCTTCCATGGTTCACACTTTTGCCACAAGAATTTTCTCCTGCGCCAGTATGACCAAGACAGCCCTCGCCCTCCTGTGAAGAGTTTGGTTCGTGCTAGGTGGCAGTAGGTTAACTGCTGACAGGTCAAACTACTGTGGCCGTGAGTACAGGTTGGGGCTGCGAGATGTTCTATAATAAACACAGCTCCATTTTAACTATGTTTTGCCTGTTCTGCCTTCTTTCCTTTTTGGTTTTACTAAACACCCCACCTTCTCTCTTCCCAGATCCAACCCAGGACCCCTCACTTCGAAGCCAAGTTATACTGCCACTTTAGCTTTATCTATCCTTCCAACTTTCCCAACAGCGTCGGACACTTGCAACATTGGTTTAGCTTGCAGACGCTTTAAATAGGTGCTGCCCAGTGGCAGTGGCAGAAGGCACTAGTATGCTCCTCGCATCTTCTCGCAGCCCACACACTGGGATAGTTGACGCCTCCCAAGCGGCACTCTCTGTAAAGGGGTCTTGAAGTATCTATTCTGAATGGTTACCTTTCCAGTTATTTTTCATCTTACCTTGCACAGAAAAAGCCTGAAATGTAGCCATTCATGTTTTATACGGATAATGTTAACTTCGTTACATCCTGAAAGTTATCTTCTATTGTCTGAAAAGTAACCACTACTGATTTTAGCACAAATACAAACATCTCAAAAAAAACCTGCAAAGTGCCCACAGCATGAATGTTTATACTGAAAACCTGCAAAGTGCCCACAACTTGAATGGTAACCTTTCCAGCCCCTAGTGCAAAAATATGTTATACTATACATCCTGAAAATTGTCCTTCGCTTGAAAGGTAACATTTCAGGCTTTGCTTGTTGTTATTGACATCTTAAGTATCCTGTAAAGTGTCCACAACATGAACGATTACCTTTCCAGTTTGTGTGTTTTATTTTTTTGTCATCCACAAATGATGGAAAACTCTCCACTACATGAATGGCTACCAGTTAGGTTTTACTTGCAAAATGTTAATTTTATTAAGTCGTGAAAAGTATCCACAGTCTGAATGGTAACCATTACGGATTCGAAAACAAATATCATCTCGAAAAACCTGTAAAGTGCTCACAAGTAACAAGCTCCCTACATACTTTTATTGTGCATGCACCACATTCCTTAAAACCTGAAAGTGTCCATTCTCGGAACAGTGTTCTCCAAATCACTTCCGAAAATCAGTGGCGTGAAGTTAACTCGTCCGTTGGTCGCTAGAGGGAAGCTGCAAAGCGTGAGCAGCACGAAACAGATGGTTTATCTTGAAGAGTTTATTAGGCTTAAGAGATGGTGTGCACATGTTGTTTAGCTCAATATTATTAATCCTGAGTTTTTCTCCTTTACATGACAAGAACTACAATAGTAATTACGATTGAACTTTTCTGCAAGAGCAAACAATGGCATTAAAAATATCTTCGTGTAGCCTTTTGTTAAACACGACAACATATTTCTAGAACATAATAAAATTAGGAAAGATGTTGTTTTCAATACGTTAGAATAGAGACAGTTATCTTAGTTAATCTGATGACTTATTCCTATTAAGTAGTATAAGTTTTATGTATGTGTATACATGTATGTGTGTCGTGATGGTACACCTTCCACTGTGCACCAGCTCAGGCAACCACACTGGAGGCGTAGTTCTCAGCAACAGGTAGAAATTTCTCATCTGACTGAAATTAGGGTGGTTCTGAGGTGGTGCGTAATTATATTACAAAAGAAATAAATGTAAGGCGACGCTGGAATTTCTACTACAGCTTTAATGCACATATATCGAATCACACTGCCATGTGCTCAATTTGAGTTATCTTTACAACATAAAAAGGTCTCCACCACAAACTTAAAATAAGCAAATAGGTACCAAAATTCTCCAGCATCATAACTAGTGAAATCACAGCCTTTCCACCCTGTATAGGTGCACTCAGGCCAAACACTCGACTCGGAAAGAAAAACAAAGGTAACAACGCTCTCTGCACTTTGCGAAGAGACGTACGACCTCCAGCGTGCCCGCGTGGCTAAGGCCTAGCTACTGTCCAGCAGCGGCCTCCCTACTCCTTGCCAGAAGTCGCGCTTTCAACATGGCAATCGCCAACATACAAAATAATATGAATTTAATACCTACCAATGCATCCAGATTACAACAGAACACCAAACTCGGCACACTGCCATACCAAATTAAATACAGGCAACCATAAAAGGATAAAATACTTACACATAAATTGCGGTATACAATTGCCTTGTATCTTCCCTGCCGCCCACGTGCGCAATACATTATGCAGGCTGTTCATAACTCTCAGTCACCTAAACTTGGATTATAGCCCTCAAATCATCATGTAACGGTTTAAATACACTCCTAGCATTAACAAACAATCAGTCCCATACTTTAGACGTGAAATTTATGTGGCTCGGCCCATGATAAAAGAATTACTTAAATTGCATAAAATTACATAACATTTTAGCAGGGAGACTTCAACATTTCACCCAAGCCTCTGTTCATGTACACAATTGTACTAGTGCTTTCACTCTACCTATATGCTTCCCGGTCACGTATTGCACACCAGGTGTGTGTGTGGCACCCTGTCACATATTACACATTTGCGCACACTCTTCTCACAAACTATCATTGTAGGCTGGGTACACACTTAACCGGGCAACTTATACACCCACTCTCACACTTCCACTGACCATTAAACACATAGCTTGGTATGCCGGGGTCTGGACACCTGTACACAAGCCTGGTGAACATTTAACAAAGGAGGTAGAAGGAGAGAAAAAAATTAATACATTTGGAATAAGTTGGAGGAAGGGTGGCCAAGTACCTGACAGTACGTATACATACACGCAACATAGCAGACATATTATTATTCTTATTATTCTTATTCTTATTATTATTATTATTAAAGGTGCCTAACCATAGTAGTAGAAACTTTAATCTTTTTTACACATTATCTAAAAATAAAAACTTAATTAACAGATGTATATTCAATTTTAATGATATTTGTAAATTTGATCCTTTTAAGGATAGAAAAATTGTATTCTGGGACTTTAAATAAGGTTGTTTAAGTGTGTCTCAGTTCTGTCTGTCTTCTTTTTAAATGTTTTACCGCATGTTGTCCTGTCAGTTTGTGTTGTATGTGTCTAGTCCTTTGTTTTGTGTGTCTGTATTCATTTGTCTGTCCTTTGTTAATTGTTTATCCTGTGTTTATGTGTTTAGTGTCATCCTGTTATAGGTCGCAAGACTGTTGGATGGCACTTGAAACATAATAAATGAAATTATTATTATTATTATTATTATTATTATTATTATTATTATTATTATTATTATTATTACTATTATTATTATTATTATTATTATTATTATTATTATTATTATTATTATTATTATACTGCACTGGATTCAGAGTAAAAAAAATTAACCCTCATTTTTCTTGATATAAAAATCTGGAATTTCTTCTTGTAAATAAACTGCCTTCCAAGCCCAATATGTCTGCATCACAATTATTTCATTAATAATAAATAATTCTATTATTTGTGATAACCGTAGAAGACTGTATGTAACTGGTAAGTGAGATAGTAAAATGTTTGCCCATCACAATTGTGGTTATACGTGTTGCTGCAGGCCTGCTGCTTGATGCACTTCACTCGCAGACAGCAGGCGAAAGTTCAAGGTTATGTTGCAATGTTTTTATGATATCACTTAAACCAATATTGCCAACAAAATGCTCAAGTAGAGGTACTGTCCTGCACAATGTGACACTATTATATGGGAAATGTTTAAAAAATGATGGTTTCTCTCATAATATTATTAATTTACCATTAAACCGTTCCAAAGTTACACCATCATTCAAAATGTACATTAGTGATTGAGGGTCACGTAATGTTTCAAAATAAAATTCCTATACTTCCATCACAACAACAAAAATTATGTCAAACCTATGCTACTCACTACCATGTCCTGTATTTACCATTTTAAAATGTTTTTTGGTATTTGACAGTTTTCTGCAACTAGACTTCAAATGTTGTACACAACTACTAGCTGGACGCCATATTAACACAACCGCCACCACCAAGTTTGAAAAGACAACTTGCTGCTCGTGGCATTTGAAGCAGACAAAGATAAAAGCTGACCAAAGTGCGTCAATCACCTGTGTCACAGAGAAATTCCATGAAGCCGATGATTTGACCACAATGTCAGCACCAGAAATCCTACAGCCAGGAGAAGCTTAGAAGACAAGATGTTGCTAACTTCATAAGAAACATTTAACAAACTATTGAAACTGCCAAAACTCAAAAAATAATAATTATACAAGAAAAGGTTATATTGACAAAAAAATCAAAATTCTATCATGGTTAATTTAAAATCAAACAAGCCAGGAAATTAAACAAAACCATGTACTTTTAAAAACCTGAGAGCATTTTATATTTAAATATTGAAAACTTTGAACCTCTTTTGCAGTTACAGAAGGTAGGCTAAACATGAGTTATAAAAAAATCAATAATAAAGTTATTTTCCACAGAGCAAAAAAGAATAGTACATAATCCAAGCATGTGAAAAGGAATCCCCACGGAAACAGAAAAAAATAGGTTTGCATATTTAATTTCTCAATAGATACTTTTTTAACACAAATACAGAATAGACATGTTTCTCATTAAACTCTGTGCGAGTAAACATTCAAGTAAAAGGCATCTAAAATTACACACTTATTAAACTGATGACGTGAACTGATGCACCAAGGCATATGTGTCCATGGGCATTTCTGTAGGTTGTTTCATTCACATCCATTTGACTCCCAGAGCTGGGTATTAAATAAGTTTGAGTTTAAGAAATACGTGACTTGTTACCCCTCTTGTTTTACAAGGGTTAAGAGGAAAAGATGCCTGAATCTTACACTATTTGATGAAAGCAAGTCTCTTGATATATTATCAGTGTTGTAGTGGGGGCGGAGCGAGGCGGTGCGACGCTCCGCCACTGCTCTTGAGGCAGGAGCGGAAGCTCCGCCACTGTTAGCAATTTTGTTATTATTTCTGCCAGTAAAACTGGCAAAATAGTTTTATTTTGCACCTTCAAACTCAAAGGTCCCCGGGGGAGGACCCCCGGACCCCCCGCTTTAATTGGAGTGGATGGATGAACCAATGGGTCTGAAATACTTAGAGCTCCAGCACTGAAAATTCTGGCACTGCAACACTGTATATTATAAATGCACCTTCCTAGACAGTTTTAGATGCAGAGCCCGTGTCCCACCTCCTTCCTACTTAACTCCCATTGTTCAACTGGGCAAAAATTCAGTTTTCCTCATTTACCTAAAAGCGGTGAACCCTGTCACAAAAACCTTTTTGTATAAAAATTAAGATTATTAAATTTTCTATTAATGTTATCTAAGTAATTTTTGGGTAGGACATGCAGTTTGTGAGGCACGAAGCTGTTTATAGTCTGTCTCAAGAATGAATTATATTTTTTGACAGTTTTGAAGGCTATCATGTGTAACAATTGCTGCAGGAAATTACTAATAATTTTGATAAATTACACAGTTTGAGATCTAGTTAAGTGTGTTTGTGCACAAGTCACTTGTTTGCAGAGTAAAACACTGCTTATTTCATGGAAACAACTATATATATAAAAAAAGCCAACACAACTGTCAAAAAGTGGAATTCTTTTATGAGACAGACTATATGTAACAATTTTTTGTGTAAACATGCAGAATTATAGTCAAGAGTGCATTTCGGAGCAAAATCAAGTTATGAAAGAAAACGAAGCTGGACACAACACAAATTACTTCTTTTAGATTAAACATTACTTATTAGGCCTACATAATTTATTGATGACTGCTGGTCAACCATTCCCTTTTACGGGCAGCTACATTATCGTATACACTTCCTGCATGGAAAGATATTTCTGTTTACTGAAATGTTGTAATTTTGAAACTCTATTTGAAAACTACATTGATTTCATGGAATATGGAAAGTTATCGCTCAGTGACTTATATATCACTTAACATATATCTGGGACTAAGTTTGCTCGGAAAATAAACACGGTGTTATTATAAACAACATAAAAGTATTTGATGAGTCTGAAACATTATTAGCGTAAAATTCACACAAGGAAAACTAAAGTTTTCAGTATTCTAGAACAAAATAATCACAAAAGGTCGTCAAATTTGAAATATTTTGAGAATTTACATGTAATACTTTTTCAACAGCTCAACAAGTAAATTTTAAAAGCTCAGTTGTTACAATGTGACTAGGGAAACTTAGAAACTTATCAACACAGTTCAGTTCCCCAATTGCCTGGGGTTTGTATTGATTGATGAAAGAATAGCACTGAGCAAGAACTCTATTTTAAACCTAGCAAAAATAACATCAATACATCTGTAGTATATTCTTCTACTGTAACAGTTCTGTAAACTATATTTTAAAAAGAAAAATACAAAAATTAACTTGATGATTCAATAATTCTATCAATTTTAAAATTCTTCAGACACAGAAGGGCATTATTTATAATGTCAAAATTATTTTCCTTAAGTTCTTAAGAACGTATGTATTTAAGAATATAGTGTCTTGTATTTGCAATTCATATTTTACACGGTTTCATTTGAATCCCAGATATTAAGTTAACAAAGCAATATGAGCTGAATACAACTTTGTTTTACAGACCAATTAGGAATTGCGACTGTAAAATTACGAACCTGGATGTTAGCAAAATAATACAAACATATAACAAAATTCTGAACATACGATTTAGGCCTTTTGTATTAAACATTCTATTAGAAAACCATTGACTGCCTCTTGTCAAAATGGCAGCCATTTGAATGCAGGTACAGAATTCAGAAATAAATATTTAGTAGATTCACGAACAGAACTAAACACTACATTAGTTATTGTCAAACTTTTAGAAAACTAAAATGGGTCACTTTGACCATGTAAACTAAAAGTGGCAATTAGTTCACAGCCTTAGATTTTGCACGTAAAATAAAATTATTTTATTTACTAAAAAACTTCTGCTGGTACAAGAGTTCAGGATTAATCAATGTAAGATTTTTTGCTTATCAAAACTGTATTTACAACTCTTATCAAAGCGAGCACCAAAATAAACAAGTATCGATTTACACCTGGCAACAAGACTGAACATATCTTATTATTAGATTCAATATTCAATAATTAAACAACACATTTTCCAGACATTGACTAAACTAATTGCATGAAATTGAAATTCTTCAGCAACTACAAAGCAGTTGGTAAATGTGACAAGTGCAACAAACGACATGCAGACCTCATCTTCTAAGTGTAATAAAACACTTCAACATGAACCATCAGTTTTTTGCTACTCACGTTCTGCAGCTTCCCTCCAGCGACAAGTGGACGAGTTAAATTCATGCCACTGATTTTCGGAAGTGATTTGAAGAACACTGTTCCGAGAATGGACACTTTCAGGTTTTAAGGAATGTGGTGCATGCACAATAAAAGTATGTAGGAAGCTTGTTACTTGTGGGCACTTTACAGGTTTTCTGAGATGTTGGTATTAGTGCTGAAATCCATAATGGTTACCATTCAGATTGCGGATACATGTCAGGATTTAATTAAGTTAACATTCAGCACATAAAACCTGAATGTTACCGTTCAGTCGCCCCTCTATTGCAGGAGCAGAACACGCTGATACGTCTCCCCAATGCCCCGCGAAGCAGACAGCAGGTGTCAGGATGCAACACTACTTGTCCCCTAGATGCGCTCCCGGGAATTTTTACAAAGACCTCACACCAACCTTTAGCGTTGTGACTTTTGGAACTTCACTCTGGCAAAACTGCAAAACTTTCTATGCCATATGCGGTATTCGTTAAATTAGCTTGGAGTAGCCAGAGTAAATGCAGATAAATCAACAGTTTTTTGCAGAAAAAAAAGTGTTGAAATAATCACGAAGTAATTATTTTAATATGTCAATTAACCAAGTTTTCCATTTTAAAAATAAATATTTTTCAAATCTTATTACATTCAAAGTTATTTACTAAAGTATACTTATTGCCATCACAGGCCAGATGAGTATGGTAGGCCACAGTGTGTTGAAAATATAAATTCTACCTATAATAAAAGATACTAGTGATTAAGAAAGTCAGTTAAAATTTTTTAATTTTTTTATTAATTGAATTTAGAAATGGTTTGATGCATTAGACATATCATTGAAAGTATTATAACATTACAATAATTACAGATTGAATGTGTGTGTGTGTGTGTGTGTGTGCGCGCGCGCGCGTATCGGATACTGGTTATGATCGGAATCAGGAAAACCTGTATCTGCTCTGCACTAGTACTGGAATTAGTATGGGGAAACTGAGATATCAGAAATGTTTTAAAAATAGTTTTTGAGATAAGATTCAGTTCTTTTTGCACAATATTTTTTAACTAAAACCCATTTTCGAAGCTATGAGGAGAGATCAATGAATAAAAATACAAATATTATACTTAAAGAAGACAAGATGCTAACATTTTGAGCCACAGGTATTAAAACTGTGGTGTGTTGCTGGGACAACCCAAAACAACAGGATTTAAGTACTGTCACTATTACTTACTTCAGTTAGCTGAAAGATTAGATGCAGTTATTAGTTTCAAACTATTTCTGTGCAATAGAAAATCTACTTTTTCTACAAAACTGGCTACTTGGGAAGACTAATTTGAATTATTGTTTAAAGATAATGATAATAATCTTAACACGAAAAACATGTAATACGACAATAAATGAAAATATGTGATAAGCAATACTAGCCCTGATGTAACAGTATGGAAGTTTGAGAGAAACACCAGTCTATGCTAAGGTTGTACTGATTGCAATGAGGTGGCAGCTCCTAGAATACTAACCCTCAGCTCCACCATTTCCTCTTGCTCCTTGGTCTTCATAACCGTGTAGTCCTTCTCCAGCTTCTTCATCTTCTTGGGATTGATCTTGACATTGTAAGCAAGGTTCATAAGGTTGTCCGGATCTGCCTCTGCCTTTGCTGGCAAATCTTTCTGAAAGTACTATGACACAATACTACCTGTTAGCTGTACATGCATCAACATATACTAACATATGCACTTATAGCTGAAGGCTTTGTCCAAGTGCAGGCCTAGTACGTATTAGGTCACACATGTCTCGTGGGATTTGTGTTTGTGTGTGCGTGTGCATGTGTATATAGATGTGTATGTGCATGTGCATGCATGTGTATACAGGTATATGTGTGCATGCATATGCATACAGGTGTGTGTGTGCATGAATGTGTATACAGGTGTGTATATGTGCGCATGCATATGTATACAGGTGTGTATGTATGCATGCATGTGTATATAAGTGTGTGCATGCATGTGTCTATAGATGTGTATGCATGTGTATATAGGTGTGTGTGTGCATGCATGTGTATATAGGTGTGTGTGTGCATGCATGTGTATATAGGTGTGTGTGTGCATGCATGTGTATATATATGTGTGTGTGCATGCATGTGTATATAAGTGTGTGTGTGCATGCATGTGTATATATATGTGTGTGTGCATGCATGTGTATATAAGTGTGTGTGTGCATGCATGTGTATATATAGGTGTGTGTGCATGCATGTGTATATAAGTGTGTGTGCATGCATGTGTATATAAGTGTGTGTGCATGCATGTGTATATAGGGGTGTGTGCATGCATGTGTATATATGTGTGTGCACACATGTGCATGTTTGTATATGTGCAATGGCATGCTCATTTGAGAAAAAAGTAAGAAAAACAGTAAGAAATATAAACTGAGGAAGAGATACAAAGAGAGATATCACACTGCAACATATTTTCCAATGTACTACGAAATGATTCATTATCTCCCACTGGACAGCCAGCAGTGCTACTCCACCATGCTGTGGTACATTTCCCAATGGACTTGAAGGCACACGTGACAAGTATTTTTTCAGAGTCAAGAAATTTTATCTGCCAATTTTTCAACATAATCACTGCGAATTTATAGTTTCTGTTTATTTCCTGCTATTTGTTCTGTTAAAAGTTGAAGTTATAAATAAAAACATTACATCTGAATTAATACAATAGATATAAACATGATCTTTAACAATAATTGTATGTATATTCATATTAATGCAACATAATTAATTATTAATTATGTTGCATGAATATGAATATACACACACACAAATAACGCTCATTCTGATAAAAGACTAACTTATTTACAAAATGTGTACTCGCGTACAACATTTCACGTAACTGGACATATTCATATTCCCAGGGTCATGATGAAAGGTTTCATTTGTAAATGCAGTTTTATATTTTGATACACTTATAACTTTAGAATGAAACTCTGCACAAAAAACTTGTGACTTGTTAGTAATATTAAGTGAAGGATACCAACGGTAAACTGCTATTACTACTTTATCACATTCCATAAACCCTTATATGTGTATTCCAGACTTCATTGTGTCTAGCACAAGGTAAGCACATTTTTGTGCCATTTACTGTTATGCAGAATACTTTACGATTCCATAGTGTATCAAATATTTTTGTATTGTAAATGCACAGATTTAAAACAACTTTTTTGTAACTACAGTGAACCCTCGATAACTCGGACTAAAAGGGGGGAGAAGCTGTCCGCGTTACGATTTGTCCGTGTTATCAGGGGGCGTCCGGGGAGGAGGGGTAATCAGTCATTAATCACAAGAAACGTGAGGAAACCAGTACGCTGTCATTTCTACAAGCAAAAGAAGCGGCAATATCTACTACTTTGTACGTATCAATTTACAGGAGGGGGTAGTGGGGAAGTTATCGCTGTAACGGGAGAACTATAAAAGAAAGAATGTCAAACAGCCTGGGCCGGCAGATTCTTTTTTATTTATTTTTTATGCTACTTCTGACTGATCTTTTTTTATCTGTACTAGAAGCTGGCAACAAGGCACCCTTCGACCACATAAAAGTTCTCACCCCCTTCTCTCGTCTGGCTGACGACAGCCTGTGCGTGCGCATGTGTGTGAGATAAGCTAGGGTAGTAGAGCGCGAGCGGAAGTTGTCAAGGTCAACGGGTACAGTCTCAACAGCAATAAAAACACCGCACGTGACCACACGTAACTCACGAGATGTTTATGTGAAAAATTGCTCTACGTCAGCATGTCACAGTGTGCAGCCAGCTGCTAGTTTCCTACGAGAAATTGTTTTTTTTTTTCCAGGGCCAGGAGCAACGTAAATCTCAGTCTACCTTTCCTCTTTTTTTTGTTTAGTTGAAGTCTACGGTCGTGGTTGAAGTGATAATGTGCGCTTGTAGGCCTCCCTTCATACTATCTTACCTTGGCTGCGTTGTCATAGATCAGTGAAGTCTTTACACACTCTTTACACTTAAAATAAATTTCACAGATACCATCAACATTAACAGGATCTCAATAAAAGCCCATTAATTTTAACCATTTAACTTTTTCAAAAGCGAGGTCCTCTAGAATGTGCGACCCGGGCCATAGCCTCTTTCTGCCCCTTCCACATTTTTTTATAATTTATTAAGGCCTGTTTTTTTTTTTCGATGTCGCGCCGGCCTCTAGCGTAGTGGGTTAGGCGCCAGTTTATGGTGCGAGAGGCCCTGGGTTCGAATCCTTGCTCGGGCATGGATGTTGTGTTGTTCTTTCACCTCACTTCACCCTCATCGGCTTGTAAGACGTCGTTAAAGGGCCGTAAAACCCTCTCACCACCTTGCCTACATTGTAATGCAAACCAATGGCTTTTAATTTTTTTTATTAGATGTCCGGAACAAATTGTTTTGCAATCTTGAATTTATCGCACATACGAGAACAAAATAAATTCCCCTTTAGGTGTCATTGTGACCTGTAGTTACCGTCCAATTTGAACCCGTGGATCGTAGGCTCACAGCTAACACCAGGCCGTTGAATAAGCGCCGAGTGTAACCACGCACCCAGGAGCAATCCTACACTCCTTAAAAACACTCGTGAACTCACTTATAGCTCGACACTGGGACGAGGAAATACGCTAGCTACACAGAAACAAGCCAGGAGGGAGATTTCAATCAATTTATATTTAAGATCTCAATACATACAAGTTAATCCAATGCACAATAAGTTCATTAATCACATGTAAGTGAAGATGTCCTTCATTCCACTTCTCTAATACCATACAGACTTACGATGATTAAATTCGGAAACTAGAAACAAACAATGTTGTGGCTGCCAAACAACATGC
>PNEQ01002845.1:0-14563 GCA_003012365.1 Medauroidea extradentata | reverse complement strand
TTCTGGATTGGATTCTGATGCTGTGCTGAATTTGATGTCGTGAATAATAACTCACTTCCGGTGCTGCAGTAAAGTGTTTTATTTCTTAGGAGGCGAACCAGTCTTTCGGTAGAGCCTTTTACATAAGATAGGACTGCAGAGTTATTAATATATTCTTCTTCTATTTTTCTGGATTGGATTCTGATGCTGTGCTGAATTTTATGTCGTGAATAATAACTCACTTCCGGTGCTGCAGTAAAGTGTTTTATTTCTTAGGAGGCGAACAAGTCTTTCGGTAGAGCCTTTTACATAAGATAGGACTGCAGAGTTATTAATATATTCTTCTTCTATTTTTCTGGATTGGATTCTGATGCTGTGCTGAATTTGATGTCGTGAATAATAACTCACTTCTGGTGCTGCAGTAAAGTGTTTTATTTCTTAGGAGGCGAACAAGTCTTTCGGTAGAGCCTTTTACATAAGATAGGACTGCAGAGTTATTAATATATTCTTCTTCTATTTTTCTGGATTGGATTCTGATGCTGTGCTGAATTTGATGTCGTGAATAATAACTCACTTCCGGTGCTGCAGTAAAGTGTTTTATTTCTTAGGAGGCGAACAAGTCTTTCGGTAGAGCCTTTTACATAAGATAGGACTGCAGAGTTATTAATATATTCTTCTTCTATTTTTCTGGATTGGATTCTGATGCTGTGCTGAATTTGATGCCGTGAATAACAACTCACTTCCAGTGCTGCAATAAAGTGTTTTATTTCTGCTCCAAGGTATAGGTAATCACATACAGTAAAACCCTGTTAAAACATTTTTGAAGGGACTTTACTCCACAAACTTCTTAGCTAGGAAAACAATTTAAATGGGAAAACTGATTTTGAAACTTAAGTCGTTACCTTTGTAGGTGCAGTTTTTATTAAATTTTATTTCGGAGTCGCAAGGACAATTTAATGTATAGTGGAACCCCTTATTTACACTTTCCAGGGGGACAGGGCGAACAAGTGTAAATAGTGGGAAAGTGTAAATTAAGGGAAATCTCGTAAAACTCATTCAGTTTACCTTATTTAGTGCTTTTGTTGTTTACATGTCGTTTAAAAAACTCTCTTTAGGTAAAATCGAAGTGATAGTATCCATGCAAACAATGCATTTATCATATTTTGTCACATAAAACTTGGTATAGTTTAAGTTACCAATATTGGAATTGAATATACTGCTTTGAGAAGATTCATGATACGTGCACATACCATTTCAAGAAATATTAATAGATCTTATTTATTTTACCGTTTGGTTAACACTGTTTAGCATTTTACAATTTTTCAGCAATGCTATCTCGAATTTAGGCAGTTACAGTACGCACTTGAAAGGGAATTGAAAGTTCTTTACTCAGGTCAACAAATGTTTTCGCAACTCTTCACACTTCTCCAAGATCATCAATTTTTGTTTTATTGAAAATGCCTATATTTTCTATTATATTTCTGTTATATAACCATCTAAACACACTGCACTAAAATGGAAATGACTTTAAATCACATACATATTTTTATAATGTAACATTTTAAAACACGTTTCGCAAAGTTTAGGTTAAAGTTATAATTTGCACCTTAGAGTAAATAAAGGGTAGAGGGAGTATCCTCTATACAACTGCATACGAAGTTGTGTGCTCAACATGTGTCACGTGACTTTAGTGAAATATGCACGGGAGATTTGAAATAATATTGAGAGACAAGATAATAATTGCTCAGTAATCACAACTATGTTGGGTTATTTTGGTCCCTTATAAATATATGAACTAAGGAGAGCATACTACCATATTATCGCATAGTACAATTGCGCAGAAATTTCAGAACAACAAATGTAAACAATGTTTGCCACGTTACCGTTTTTCTTAACCCAGCTGTTTTAGTAAAAAGTAAATATTAGCTACATACTTACTATAAGGTTTTGAACCGAAATCTTGGTGACACCACATGACTAAATATATATTCTGGAAGGTACGTCATGAGTTTCAAACAACACGACTGCATTTTTACGCTGATAAAACATAAAGAATCAGCACCAAACTCTCGAGACCATGTTGGACACACATTTGTGACGTCATGTTCCCTCTACTGTATATTACCTCTATGGTTTGTGCAAACGAAAACAAACGAACACACGTAAAGAGATCAATGTTGCCAATGCCGATACAGCGATCGTTAGTGTTCCAGACAATCAATAGTGCTAGCTGCGGCAATTCTCTTGCCGCCATCTTGAATTTATTGTGCCGTGAGCGCAAGTATTACAGGCGATCACGGTCAATCTGCTACGGGTTTGCATGTGATCACCAATGGCGGATTGATTGTATTTTTTCATGATAAGCGCATGCGTTGGCCATCCTGAGTCTACTTGCTCGCTAACGTCTGTGGAACGCCACATCTCACATCAGTTATCTATGATGACAGTACAAACACGTAAACGAATGTAGTATTTTTTTTGCAGTTTCCTTTCAGTTTGTTTACTAAAGAAAATCACGTACATTACTTTAAAAAAAGTTCCGTTTATTTACTAAAGTTGACCGTATTACACAGGAAATCAGGCACGTGGCAAAACGTAAAATGTGGGAAAATTAACCATGGCTCTTATGACAAAAGTGATGAGACAAAACGAACCAAACGACTCAGCTGGGAAAACGTATCTCGTGGGCATGTCTTAAGCGTGTATTACTGTATGTTCCTTGCCCTATGGGCAAGTGTGGATATAACAGTTCTTTTTTGTGATGAATGATGACGTGAATCTGCTTGCAGGCATCTGTCTGTGTAAGTTGGTTTCCTATAGACTTCGTCATCCAATGTGGAGTTCAATTTTTTGTACACAAGGACATCCAGAAAAGGTAGATGGCCATCTGTTTCTGTTTCCATTGTAAACTGTATTCCTGAGTGGATGTTGTTGAGATGGCATAGGAATTTCTGTGATCTATCCTCTCCATGGCTCTAAACTACGAAGGTGTCATCAACATATCTGTAGCAAAATATTGGTCGATAAGGGCTGGATTGATTTGCCTTACTTTCAAACTTGGCCATGAAGATGCCAGCTAGTAAAGGCGAAATAGGTGAGCCCGTTGCTCATGAACTGCCTCCGTACATCTGGAACATCCTGGACAGAGCTACTACAGGGTAAGTAGTCTCAGTCTCACTCCAAAGTTACAGAGGTACACAAGGAAAAGTTTCACAGCAGCTACAAGGAAACGTCCAGGCCAACTCTAGACAGCATCAGACTGGTAATAAACATCTTACACAAACAGCTTGATGCCAACTGTATAGCTGTTCTAGCCAATGGATATTTCTTCATCCACAATACCAACTGAAGATCCAACTTGTGGGGTAGAATCAGCTGTTCATCACCTACCATTCACCAGCATCTGCATCAGATTACATTGTAACACCATGATTGGCTTACCAGACAGCAGCCACCGATCAAACTTACCAGCATTGGCCAGACCCTCCAGCCAATCAGAAGCAAGCAAGCCTGTTATTGGCTGACCTACCAAGCCAACCAGGAAGTTGCCACCCAGACATCAGGGTACATAAGGGTCAACATCTCCTGCACTCATCAGTTGGTCTACAGTCAACCTGAAGATGGCAGCTGCAACTACTACCGAAACCCAAAAGCCTAGAAAGTGCAGACAATGGCCGCAAAAGCCTGCGAACTATGTGAATAACGAAGGCTGCAGTGTTAAGCAGTTATAAAAGAGCTGACAAGGGAGAGACAGTACCTGCAAGCTATTGGTAGAGGTAGGGCCGTTGTGAAGAGCGTCAGGAACCAGCTGCTAGCGTACATGCTCGTGTGAAAACTCTGCGACTGGAAGTGCAGATGCAAGTCAGGTATCAGGTCCTGTACAACATACACACACACAAACTTCCTCCCTTCAGTGTCGCCAGCATGACATTGCTTTATGGCTTCACACCCTCACACGCCTCTACAAGCTTCCACAACAATGTCTCTACTTCATACTGTAGCAAAGCATATTTCAGAGCTTAACATGACATTTATTTTTTTTAATGACATTATTATAAGGATAAAGTTTCTTCACTAGCAATTCAATATACTAATTCTGTAATTATCAAATAAGTAACAGTTTTCAGACTTTCCAAAATTTAGTAGTCATTAATAGAAAATGGAAAATTACAGTACCATACTTAGAAATAATCTTGTTTATTTTCCCTTTCAGAATAATTAACTTGCCTTTTTAAAAATGTCAGCAGTGTTGTAAAATACTTTTGGCCTTGAAACTGCAAATTTTACAGAAAATTGCAAAAATACTTGAGGATTGGCAAAATGTGAAGAGAACTGTAGCAAGTTGTACCTGGACCAGATTCTCCAGTTGAAACATGCAGAGGCCGAGCTCTGCCATGGTCGGCTTGAACATGTCCCGCATGCGGTAATCCTGCATCAGTTTCACCAGCACCGCAAATGCCTCCTCTTCCGGCATCTGGCAACCCACAACAAGTGTCAATACTCTGGCTATTCTCCCTATGGTCTGTTCAGTTATATCAATGCTTGCAAACAACTGTTCAGTACTTCTCATAACTCATTGTACATCCTTCAAACAATCATTACATAATTACCAGAGATTTCATAAACACAATATAGCATCAGTCAAGTCAAATGAATTAATTTGAGCCAATTACTTTTTTTATAGGTTGCTTTGGTAGATATAAGTGTGTTAAGTGATTTTATTTTGGGTTTTTAGTAGGGGCGTAGTTAGCTTGTTTTCTCATTTTGAGTGTGTTCAATTCCTGCTCATATCTCTCCCTTGCTTTCATCCCGGAGTGCTTACCCCTCCCCCCTTCCCTACCGCCCACCCTTACCCACATAGTGGCGGAGTTCCGGTGCATGTGCACTCGAGGCGAGCAGGGAGGGGCAGGGGGGGGAGTGAGGGAGTGGCCAGCGCGAGACGAGTCAGTGAGAAGCGGCAGAGCCACGGGAGTGTAACTTGTATAGCCTAAGTGGTTCCTTTATCAGGTTCAGTTGGGGAACGTAAGATGGCAGCAGCAGAGTTCAATGTGAATGTAGCTCGCAACTGAATTGTAATAAATTTAGAAAACTTCTGGTTTTAAATGTATTAATTACGTAATGAAATTATTATTTCTATGCTAAAGTTGCTATAAGACTTTGTTCAATATACATTAATTTCTGACATAACGTATTTCGACTTGCATAGTACACAGGATAATCATGGCGGCGTAACATTGGCGTAGTATTTGTGTTGTGAATTCTTGTCCAGATTTGCGTTAGCGGATTGTGATTTTCTGTGTTTCTAAAAACTGCCATTATCATGGCAAAAAATAAGCATCTATGTTTTGTGCCCAAGTGTGTGAATAACGTCTGTGTGAATCCTGATGCTATTGTGTTCAGATTTACTGAACGTGCTGAAAGGTAATATGTTTACTTTTCTGGCTTTTGCAAAATATTATGCTTGTGTTAACAAAAAAAGTATGTCATATGTCATTGGTGCACTAGAATTGTAGAATAGCCGTAGCTAATGTAACAATATTTTAACGTAAGCCTGTGGCTACATTTAACCAGAGTAGAACCATTTTTAAATAATAAACTGTACCTCTGTAAAACTGTACTGTATATGCTGAGTTGCTATTTGACACATTCACCTATCGCAATAAACAAACTCTTGATTTCAAAATGTGTATGTTATCAAACAAAATGTGTGATAATATGTATAACCTTGCAATTTGCTACAACAACTGCTTCATACTAATAGAGTGTAAACAGTTTTTTATATATTTATTCTATTTTCATCCACAAGACCATAATTTACATTTTGGCACTGGACATGTCAAAAGGTACAAAGCTTGTCTAATTAGAAGCTCTGAAAGTGATTCTGTATAATTGCATGAGAGACTAAATTCAAGCATTTTGAAGTTACGTAATTGCCAGTTTTGTAACCATACCAATTCAG
Organism: Medauroidea extradentata; assembly: GCA_003012365.1. Classification (NCBI taxonomy): domain Eukaryota; kingdom Metazoa; phylum Arthropoda; class Insecta; order Phasmatodea; family Phasmatidae; genus Medauroidea; species Medauroidea extradentata. The sequence goes on along the minus strand of PNEQ01002845.1, from coordinate 8,625 downwards.
TGTGATGCAATTTCAGGTTAGTTACGAAACACCATATTATTATTCACAAATGTAAACATTAGTTTTTTTCTGGTTCTACAAGTTTGCAAATGCAGCAAATGGGAGTTACAGTTCTTAATAAATTACCAAAAGAAATAATGGTCTTCAATAATATTAGCGAATTTAAAAAATAATTAAGAAAATGCATAGAAAATAAACACATCTACTTGGTTGCTGAAATATCTAATTGGTAATCTGAAGGACTTTACTTGTCAACCTGGTTTCTGTCCAACAGTAAAATAATTCTGGGCTGTAAATACTTATACTGTTGTTATATTTATATTGTATATATTAAATATATATGTCCAAAAAGTGTGTGTAGATCATGTGTTTATTAGTAGCATTTCTATGTTGCTCTGATCATTAAGAAAGTATTGTGTCAGTTTACTGTAGTATATGCACTGTGTCAAACAATTTAAGGATTTGTAATCATCCGTAGTTTTTGATGAGAAAAACAAAACAAATCCTAACTTTTTTATAGCTACACTTTAAACTATTTCAGCAAGCCGCCTGTACTTGTGTTTGTAATGAACCACCACTCCCTTCTACGGCATGCACTCTGCCCGGGCTACAATCTGCCGGGAGCGAATGACTCTTAACTCCAGAAACAATGTGGCAGAAAATCCCCTCCTCGGAGCCCCTCACAAGGTGTGGGAAAGGTGGATGCGGGCTATCGAAATAATAACTCACCACTTAACACGACTCCGTCGTTTACCTTTTAATAATTCTAAATGTGACTCGTGACGAGATTCTCACATGTAATTAATTCCTTCACAATAAGTCCCCAATCTCACATAAGAGACTTTACATAGATACATTCATTGAGGAATAACCAATACATTCAATTTAACGGATCCGGGGCATAAATTTGTGCACGCGCCCCTATTATTTAACTTCAAAAACATTCCAGAACACACCTTTAGTAAAATCAAAGTTACACTATTTACAAAATACGATAATCTGACGAATACAATTGTGCACGAAGCCGATAAAAGCTTAAACCAAATACAAAGTTCCCCTAATTGCACAGTTCAATTCCAAGGGGATTAAACTTGATCAAATCGTTCCGTTAATCTCATTTAAATACACTCTAAAATCCAGTTATTTCCTGCATGTTACTCCCACACAAAGCTCTTGCAATTTCAGTACCACGAGGAAAGAATGGAGCACTAAACATGCCCATACGCTCGTTCGAAAACCTCGTTAAAAGGGACTCTTCCACTTTTACAACCAAACCTTCTCCAGTCCTCAACCCTGATTACCTCCAATGTCAGCAAATCCCGAAGTCCTAAATCATGGTCATAATGCACCATGGAAATTGCTGCCCTCACGAACAGAGAATCACATAAGACGGGACCGGGATCAACTCGGCTCCCGCAACCATGGGGCACGTCTTCAACTAACTCTGACGCTCCGCCGATACTACTCTCTCGCCCATGCACCGCCTGCCTCCCCACCTGAACCCTCCCTCCGCCTTTCTCCCTCTCCCAGCCTCCACGCGCAAGCACCGTAGTTATACCAACATGTAGGTAGGGAGCAAAGAGAGGAGTCGGCACGGCGGGATAGAAACAAGGGATTGACTTAAGCAGGAAGATAACATACTCAAAAAGGGAAAACTTACAAACCAAACTCTTAATAAAAAATAAAAATAAAGTCAATTAAATAAATTATAATAACCGAAGCAATATACATATACAAAAACAAAATAGAGTGGCTCAGTGATATTAATAGAATAACAACTGTGTGTGTTAAGCCTAAGTTGTTAGTTGTAGCCGAGGTTTGAGGCATTGATCCATAATTTCTATTGCTTTCAAGACAGGTGTTATTATTATTATTATTATTATTCCAAATTGAGAGTAGATACCAAAAAAATGGTTGCACAGTTTTGTTTAAAAAAAATTTTCTAAGTAACTTTCCAATTTTTTCCCAAGACAAAAATACATTACAGATTTGACCAATTAGTTCACTAATGTGAATATTCTTAACTGTATAATTACCTGGAACCACTGAGTACGATCTCTTGAAAAAAAATTAGTTAATACAGTATACATTGTTTTTAACAAAATTGAGCAACAGTTATATGTATCTGCTCTCGTTTAGGAATTTAAAAAAAAAAATAATGATTGTAAAAACAGTGGAAATGGTTGATCATGACCTTAAGGTGACCCCCTACGTGAGTTTGAAATGTGTTACAGCGAGTTGCAAGTTTTTTTTTTTGTGGTGAAACCACTTAACATGCAGTACATCTCTAGGAAAAGAACACATACTTTTACTAAATATATTCGAATAACTCAAAAATATAAGTATGTGCTAGACTTGGAACTATACTCTCCTGAGATGAAATGAAATAGTCACAGCTTATTAAACTCCCAGAGGTATGAGAATACTAGTAAACTACTGCACTCCAGTGACTTACGCATGAAGAGAGACTGTATTACATACACCAGTCAGTGGCTCTCGTAATACTCCAATGAATTTGTGCCCCACGCATGCTTATGCAATTGCCTAGATTAGAGTATTGAAGCTGGGCTCTTCCTCATGTTATAAGATATATTGTACAAAAGATTGAAAATTACCTTGTATGTGACCTTATTGCATTTGCTTTAAGGTAGGGCCTACTTGACACATTGAAGCTTGACACAATGCCTGTAAGCATACCACTGAAACAATACAGTATTAAGTGTTAAACAAATAATGAGTATTAATGATATACGGTAGCTTAAACAACCACTTAAAGCATTTTTAAAAACTCACAAGCTGGAATAGGGTATGTTTGGTCACATGAACACGTTTTGTATGTAGCCAGGATCTTGATGAATGGTTGTAATGCTGTTTAGGGTTTTAAGGTGGTGGGAATAATAAAAGCCTTTCTACAATTATATCTGTTAAATATTTTACTGCATATGACGTCCAGAGCTAATTTTTTCTCGTCATTTTATTTATATTAAAATATATGTTTTGTTTCATGATTAGGCCTATGTTATAGTCAACACAGTACATTCAGTTTCTCTCTACTGTGCTTTTGATTGTTTGTACTGTTGACATTCTTCCGCGCCAAATTGTAACTTGAGTTTACTAACCTCTGCTCACTCTTCATAAGAGCAGTGTAAGTGAATTGTTGGTCGAAAGGTAAATTTCGCTCAGGTTACGTTTCGAACACAAACTTAAATTTGAGCTTACCTACCTTATCCTAGTGAATTTTTGAAAATGTATTTAGTTAGTACATCATATCCCCTATTTCTTTCATAGGTTCAAAGTTAATGTCAACGGTCCCATGTCCAACTAAATTTAACTGTTTGTTCCAGAATACTGAAATGGCTATCAGCTATTTCTGAATTTGCTCCAGGACTTCCGCCTGTCACTGATGTGAACGAAGCTCAGAAGTATTACACAAAGTTTATTTGTGCGAATCACTTTGTGGCATCAGATTTTGCTCAGCCAGACAAGACAAAACTGAATCGCAATGTGTTGCCATCAGTTTTTGATTCAGAAACGGTTTTTCTCTCCTCTCCAGAGTAAACAAAAAGGGTTGGTGCATCCATCGATGGTCAACCAAGTGACAACATTATCTCCATCCTCACCACATGTTCAACCTGTTTAATGTGTGTATTTGCGACGGCGAGTTATGGATGGACTTAATAAGTCTCCTGTTGCAGATTCATTTGTGAACAACAGTAAACCTAGAACATTCATACCAGTCACCTCGTCTACTGCCAGATATCCACCGAAAGCTCGATGCAGATTGGAAATGACGAATCCCAGCTCACCGTTTGCAGAAACCGGTAGTGCTGAATCTTCTGATAACCTGGCTACAAGTTTGAGTGACACCAGTGTACAATCAGCTCAAAGAGCACTGTCTCGTGGGGATAAGAGGGGTACGTCACTTCTGAAAAGCCTAGGTGTGTCCAGAGTATGTTTATTGACACTGTATTGAAATTCGTTAGTTATGATAAAATATAATGCTCATATATATTTTTTGCTAACATTTTTACTTTCTTTTATTATTTGCAATGAACTTGTTATTTCACATTCCCTAAGAAGTTACAGTATTCAAGAAATCTCATAGTAAAATTATAATGTGCTTTGTAGAAGCATAGACAATCTAAATAATGTATTATACAGACACAGAGGAAGCAGAAACTTTTTAGGCAGGTTCAAGGCAGAGTTAAGGCTTTAAAAAGGACATGTAAAAACTTGAGAAAACAAAGTATGACTGTTCGTGAGACCATAGATATAGCAAAGGACTTGGAAGTTAAAGAGCTGAAGAACTTATCACCTGCAGCATAATACCTTCTTGTGTCCCAATTGCACTGTAAAAATATAAAACCTACAGGAATGAGGTGAACAATAGACGAGAAGATCACAGCTCTTACCATCTATAAGGGCAGTCCTCCTTGTTTTGTTACACGCTACTGAGGCGCATGCTTGTTTTGCCATCAAAGAAGTTATTGCTGACTGTATTGAATGCCGTTCCCTTCAGGTGTGGAATTGATAGAAAATTCATTAACTTTGTTAAAGAAATAATGTCTCCAATGTCTTTTGCTGATCGTTACTGTGTTCTAATGTTCGATGAAATGTCTTTGAAGGAACATGTTCAGTATTGCCCTAAAGAAGACAAAATTCTTGGTCTTGTTGACAATAGTACCTCTAGAAAAGGTGAGATGGCAAACTATGTCACTGTGTTCATGTTCAGAGGTTTGAGAAGAAAGTGGAAACAGCCTATTGCATGATACTTCACTCGTGGCGGGATGAAAGGAAAAGAGCTGAAAGACGTTATCCAAGAAGTGCTTGCTTTGTGTTTTGAAATAGGTTTAGAGGTAGTTGGCACTGTTTGTGACATGGGCACAAACAATGTCTCGGCACTGAAGGAGCTTGGAGCCAAATTTCCGGAGCCATTGTTTACATTTCAAGGGTGTGAAATCGCTATTGTGTTTGATCTACCTCACTTATTTAAATGTTTCAGAAACATGTTCCTTTTACATGTTGTGCAAGTGATAAAGGTTCGAGGTGGTTTACCAATTGTTGGAGCTGCGAAATGCAAGAATATTGAGCAGATGCATGAAGAAGACAAGAAGTCAGTTTTCAGACTGGCTCCTAAAATCATTGATTCTCACTTAGCTCCAAATTAAAGTGAACAGATGAGAGTGTCCAATGCAGCTCAGATAATGAGCCATACTTTTGCAGCAACTCTTCACAGCTATGCCAGCCAAGGTAAATGTAAAAAATTTAAAGTAGAAATACTTAACTAACATTCTTAAAATTTCAAGGGCTACATAGAATGTCACTAGAAAGATTTTTCATCAATAAACTATATGTCTACAATCAATAGTTAGGTCAGTACACGATAAGCAGCTAAACTTAATATTTGCCACTACAAGAGCTTTCAAAAGGTTTTCAGTTTAAATAATTGTCCACTGGTTTATGTTAGATTTCATTTTTTACAACTTGCAGCTGGGCTGTTTCCTTGTACAAGATAACTTTAAAAAAACTTTAAATAAACAAAACTATAAGAGGAAAAAAAATTGTTTACGTTACACGTTTAATATAAATTTTACAAACATTTTTCACTACCCAACTGAGCAACACAATTTTGTTAGTATTCCTCGATTCAACACCCTTTTTAAATATTTCCAAACAATTTGTTTTTTCTTGCAAATATGGTACACATGTCGTTAAACATCTCGTTTGGGAGCTATCAAAACAAACAATGTTTAAAACAAATACATATTGCACAATACATAACATATGATGCACGCAAAAGTGTAGAGTCAATATATATTATTAGCCAGAGAGAAAATTGATATACTTATGGAGCATTTTTTTTTTTAAGTTGACTTACTGAATCCAGGGTGTTTCCTCTTAATAATTTTGTAGATTGGTTTTACAATGAAGTTGTGTAAGAATTTTTTTGGCAAAACAGTAAACTTGTTATAACGTTTCTGAAGAGACTCAAAAATGTGTACTTTATAAAAGGGAATTCTTAATAAGAGGGTAATTTATTTTTATTAAACAGTTTAAGGAACCAAACATAAGAAGCCTTATAACTAGGAAAATGTTATGCATGGGTTAATTATAACAGGGGTCTACTGTACACATTTTAGATTTTTTTAATTTTTTAAGTTCACCAGTCTAATACACTGTCAATAATAATATCAAATTTTGATCTTGTTCCAGCTATCCTTCCTTCAGAAGCAACCATAACAGCATAATTTTTAACAGATGTCGATGAGCTGTTTTACAGCTTCAATTGGACTGACAAATATCCAGAAGCTGGTAAACCATTAAGATGTGATCTGTCTGCTTCAAGTCCACATCTTGAATACTGGCAGGAAAATGCTAAGAGCACGGTCAACAACTGGCAGTTCTGGACAAATCCTGCTGCGAAGCGTAAAAGAAAGGAGACAGTGCCTCCCATGAAACCAGGTAAGGTGCATTGCACTGTGACGCGCCCTCCATCTCAGTGAGGTTGGATTACTTCCATTAATGCAGTGATACATATTTGGAATGTGGTTTCTAAGGCACGATTTAAATATTTGCAGCAACGAGCTTTGAATCAGGATCCGCTTGAAAATACTGTTTGGACAGATTCGTTCGTACTGTGGTGCAAACAATAATTCTAAACTCTCTCAGTTTACCGGTGCTTTCAAGACTGTTGTTGTAAATGGTTTGGCACTCAAGTGTTTTTCCGGTAACTGTCAGTCAGCTGATGCAACTATTTTGAGTGATTTGCGTGCTTTCCTGTTGAATGAGTCACACGAAACTGAACGTGAATTCTCCGGTGGATCAAATGTAGCAGTAAATGTTTGTGACGAGGCTATTACAGGTACTGAAAGTGCTGTTGAATCAGGAGATGCATCAATCCTGTCAGCAGCATATGTTGCAGCTTTCATCGCACACAAATTGGTGGGAAAATTGTCCTGTGAAATTTGTAAAAAACTGTTAATAGGGAGTAGCACTGATTTACGCAATTCTGCTATATCATTTAAGGAGTATTCAGATTTATCACATCGTCTGACAAAATTTGCTGTTGTCTTTGATGAAATCATGGCCTCCAATTGTCAAATTGAAAACATTCTACAAACATTATGTCAGAATATTTTGGATGGTTTCGCAATGTCATGGCTGGAAGATATAGACTGTAAGCAACATGTTGAGTTTCTACGAAACGGGATTGTAAAAGCACCTGCTGAAATCTCTGTCCGATGGTGGTGTAAACGGCAGGTTCGGAATTTTATTTCATCACAGAAAATCAAGCAACATGCTAAGAAAATGTGTTTGTTGACACAAATAATGATGTAATTGTTTTTATTTTGTACCATTTGCGAACTAATTGCTACAGTGAGGTCGCATTGACGTGCAGGTGATTGCTGCCTGGGAAAACATTGTTGCACAGGTATTTGGTTCCTACCCAGTTAACATTACTAGGTACTTTTCACTGATAATTTTTTCCAATGCTTTTGCAGTGTCAATTTTAGCCTCTGAATTTTAGCGCAGATTAAAGTGCAAATATTCATTACTTTGATTGTGTAAAATTATCATACTATATTGTTTATTTTTATACACATTTATTGAGCTGTAACTTAATGTTCATTAGGCCTACACAAAGCCAGCTTATTTCATATTGTTAGTTATGTTCTTTATGTAATGTGGTGATTGTGGCATTTCTAGTTACATAGTGTGTGCTTATATTTATATGGCTTGTTTTGGTTTAACATTTACAAATGTTTAGATGTATTATCTGAAATTTTAAATAAGAAATCCCTTTCTTGTTTAAATGCTTGTTAGTTATTCTGTAATGTTTGTCATGCAATTTGTTTCCCTTTTTTTATTTAATTTAGTGTCTTGTAGGTGATATAAGTGTGTGCGCACACGTGGTTTGACTAGTTTGTCATGCCTTTGGTAAGGCATTTTGCTGTCAATCTAGCAGTTGAAGTTGACTATGTCTCAAATTTTGACAATTATTAAATGATTGAGTGAGTTTGTATACCTGTTGGGTGCTTGCATTTGTATTTGTCTCGCAGAACTGTCTCAGCATGATATCGCATTCATAGATCCCAAGTGGGACTGCCTTAAGTGATATTCATCACTTTTTTTAAATTATGCATCAGGAATTTTTGCATGGATTATATATATGTTTAACCACTGTAATATCTTGTAAATATTAAAAGAGTTATCTCAAATATTAGTAGTTTAAGGGCAATGGTGCACCAACGAAACTGATCGAAAAACTTATGTTGCGTTGATTTTCTTTAATCAGACAGCAACTGTATATAATTTTGAGACATTGTATGGAAAAGTTGTAGAAAAAACATTTTGTTCGAAGGAAGTTATCTAGAATTTTACATAATTTTGAATTTTCCAATAAATCTGGTAAACTGCTAGGCTCTATGATGTGCGACTTTATAAGACACATTTAGAGACATGTTATAATGGATTGAAACCAATTCGGAACAAGTAAGCTTGGTTAATGTGATTTTGTCGCGATTTACTTTTTCGTAAATGTCTTGTTATGCAATAACGCAAATTTTAGGCTCTAGTAAATGCAATGTTTGGTAGTGTGTTAGAGTTCTATTATATCACAAGCTC
>PNEQ01002844.1:14756-29880 GCA_003012365.1 Medauroidea extradentata | reverse complement strand
TTAAGAAGAGATTAAAAAGTTTCTTATTGTTAAATCCTATTTATACACTTGAAGAATTTTTTGAACTGGATATAACTAAATTGTAATCTTTGTTTTGTATTCATTATTACTTTCTATGTGATGTGTGTATGTTTTGACGTGATTATACAGCTGTACTGCTCTACTAATCTGAATCTGAATAAACTAAACTAAATAAACTCGCGTTTCCATTGCCACGCATACGAAAAATTCGGTTCTATCACCATCTTTGTGAACTACAGCTACGGCCGTGGTCAAGACCTCTTCCCTCTACGAAATTACCTCTATGGTATGGACTCAGTCTATAACTACGTTATCTAAGGAAGTGTACGCGGCTTTCGAAACATAACCTCTCGCTGCAGTAAGTTCCGTTTGTCTTTGAATTAAGAATATATTGGAAGGTTATGTGTCAGGCAACTATTGACCGTAGCTTATATGTATGCTTATAATATTAAAGAATTTATCGATGCTTTTAACTAATATTAATATTTTTTGTGATTGATTTTGAATCTGTATTTTATAACACTTGCCCAGCATTTGTATGTTTTAAAAATGAATTGAATATATGCAGAATATTTTTAACTAAACATAACTATTATTTCATTTAACTGACCTAATGTTAAACTTGCTAACATCTCTAAATATATCAAATATTTTATGTTGTACCAAGAGGGTACATATAAGGTTTAAAGTATAAAGTTTACAAGAAGAATCCTTTTCTTAAAGAAAATAAAAGTCGCTTGGGGCATTGTAATCTTCAGAAACTGTGTCACTATTCTTCACAGAAGGCTTGTTTAAATACTGCTATTATACAGAATTTCAAAAGAAAGTATAGAAAATTCCACGCAGAGTGGAAAAACAAAGGGGTAATGAGGGCTAGGGACCAACTAAAGGAAATGGGAAGAGAGCTAGGAAAATAAATTAAACGAGCAAAAAACGAGTACTTGGGAAACATAATGGCTCTAGGGAGAGATAAGAGCTGGAAACAGTTCTATGGGTATGTTCGGAAATTGAGAGGAGGGGATGGTCGGAGGGATACCGCAGTTGAAAGATAGGGAGGGTCTGGTCGCATCAACAGACAAGGCGAAGGCTGATATGCCACAAAGGCAATACCTGGATGTCTTTGAGAAACATGACATGTGGCAAAGGAATGATAAGGGGGATAGGAGAAGAGGTAACAAATTTAGAATTCAATTGAAAGATATAGCTAGGATCATCATAGGGCTGGTAAGTAGCAAGGCGGTCGGACCAGACGGTATTGGAAATGGGGCATTAAAGTTTGCTGTAAAGGAGTTGATTAAATATCTCAAAGTGCTGTTTGACAGGTCACTGATACAAGGTAAGCTCCCACTTGAATGGAAGGAGGCACTGGTGGTACCAATATACAAGCAGGGAGAGGATAGGTCGCACCCCAGCAGTTACAGGCCGGTGAGTCTTACAATCGAATACCGGGAGATGATGGAACAATTGGTGGCACGGTACGTAGTTAAGGTGTTGAATGAAAAGAACTGGCTGAGAGAATACCAACATGGTTTCAGAGAAGGATATTCATGTGAGACTCAGTTGGCCGGTCTGTTGGAGGACCTGGTGAAAGCTGTTGATGAGGGAAAGCAAGTGGATGCCTGTTTCATTGACTTTGAAAAGGCCTTTTACAAGGTGCCTCATGGGAAACTTATGCAAAAGGTGGATGACCTATTAGAAGATAAGAGGTTGGTAGGGTGGATTGGAGATTTCCTCTAGGGAAGGGTTCAGAGAGTGAAAGTGGGGGGTACTGTGTCAAATGAGGGAAAGGTCTCTTCAGGGGTGCCACAGGTGAGTGTGCTAGGTCCGATATTGTTTACAATAATGGTCAATAATATAGTTTTGGAGCTTACGAGCAGAATACGATTATTCGCTGATGATTGTATGCTCTATTCAGTGGTGCGGCGTGAGAACAAGCTACAGGAAGATATTGAGCGGATAAGGCTGTGGACACTTGAAAACAAAATTAAGATAAATGTTAGAAAAACTAAACTCGTGCGGTTTACAAGGAAAAGGCTAAAGAGCAGGGAAGTCTATAGTTGGGCAGGGCAGGAAATAGGCGAGGCATCCGAGTATAAGTACCTAGGAGTTGTTCTGCATGAAAATCTTAGGTGGAAAAGTCAAGTTCAGAGAGTGGTCGCAAAGGGTAGAAAAGTGCTAGGAATGATGGGTAGGATATTAAAGGGAACCATCTCGGAGGTGAAGGAGAAGGCCTACAACACCATGGTCCGGCCTGTTCTTGAGTACGCTGCAGCTGAGTGGGACCCCATGTTGAGGTAGAGGTGAAGGAACAGGAGACGGTGCAGAGAAGGGCAGCCAGATGGGTGAAGGGTAAGTGGAGAAGGCGAGGGCAGGATGGAGAGGATGAAAGTAGTTTCAGGCCATCAGTGATGATGAGGGATATGGGATGGAACTCACTGAAGGATAGGAGGAGGGTGGAAAGACTGGTTAGGATGTATAAGATAGTGGAACGGGACGGAGAATGGAGTGCACTAGCTGAACATCTAGATAAGGGTGGTTATAGGGGTAGAGGCAACAACAGTAAAAAGATGCATCGGGTCTGGCGGACGACGGGACGGGGACTACAGTCAATGCTGGTTAGGACAGTCAGGGAGTGGAATTTGTTGCAGGAGGATGTGGTGTCGTTGAGGGGTGTGGGACAGTTTAGGAGGGCTTTGGAGAGGATGTTGTAGGGGTGTTTGGATGCTTGCCACCGGGCGCTTGCCCAGTAGCAAGAAAAATTATTATTATTATATGAAGTAAAACCTTACAACTGTACTAGAGTCTGGAAAATGGCTGTTCTCGCGTTGTTTTTTTGAACTGTGAAATTTCGGTTACCGCATATTATTTTTACTTTCTCTTCCAAACCAACTTATAAATCATCACAGAATTTTTTAAAATTCCAAATATAGAATTCAGGGTCTTTTAAAGATTTGAACTAACAACCTAAATGTTTTACTAACTATCAATTTCATTCCTTTTTGTACTGACAGCAGCTAAGATCACTGAGCAAGATTTTATATTTATTGCTGAAGCTGCTGACCAGTAACTGGCGAGCTGGGATTTGACGTCTGGGTTGGAGACTGTCTTCTAGCTGATGTGCAGAAGGTAAGGCAGTTTCAGCAGAAGTAGACGAAGCAAGTTGGCAGGCCGAGGGACGTAAACATTGAACTAGCTTATAAACTGGCAATTATAATTTGTTAAGTTGTAACCATTTGTGACGTACATCTTTGGTGAGTTTGTATGACACCAGTATTTATCTTTCCTCTATCCCACTCACTGTCTATGAAGAAAAAGTCTTGACACTAAGAAATAAAATGTGACTCCTCTTTTGTCGCAGCGTTAGTAATCTTTTAGTGGACGATTCGTTTTGTTTTGTCTTAGGCTTAGCAAGTTTTCACAGCTTAAAATATAAGCAAAATGTTGCTAAACTGCAATATGCAACTTTAATTGAACACCAAATTAAATGACTGTAAAGAATAGGTACTTGGTTTTCTAGCTTGAAATTAATCAAAATAAACTATTTACAAAAAAAATTTTTTTTCCTTCTTTTTCACTACATTTTTCTTAATTTATTTATTTATTCAGTCCAGCTTTTACAGTGCTGTATACAATGAATGTATAAAACACTACAGCAAATCACACATGTAATTAGTACTCAAAATTACAAATCAACTTAAAAAAAAATCATAAAATGCAAAGTACTACAATAAAACACATACATATTTGCAGTCAAATTACAGATTAACTTACAATATACAAAATCCATGTTACCTGCCATTTTTTTTATGTCTTTAAGTAATCATTATTGAGTAAAGAGTTTTGTTTATTAAAAATTTGTTTATATTCCTTTTAAATTGCTTGTTACTGATTAAACCTTTTAAACTTGTTGGTAGTTTATTTATTAATGTAGTGTCAGCATAATCCAGATTTTAATTTAAATCACTTCCCCATCAAGTTATTTAAAAAAGAAGGTTATTTAGGTAAATGAAGGCTGCCAAATAAGTTGAACATCAACATCTTTCCTGTAGCACTGTTGGCACATGACCATCAAAGAGTACCACGTGATCTTGTAGGATAGATGCAGTTGGTAACATGTCTGCAGTGCTCATCTCACAACAGCTTCAATTTGATTACTTTTAATTTATGTCTGGCACTGTGTGCTGTTCATATAATGGAAACGCACTACAGTTTATAAAATTTATTCTGACATTTTGCATTACTCTCTTTTAACTTGGACAACATGTATCTTACGCAAACTCTTTGTCCAACTAGGCCGTCACAGTTGTCGAGAGTTTACGGTATATTTCTAAACTTCTTACTGTTCAATTTACTGAATGTATACTTTTGTGTAAACATCTCATTAATTTCTTCATTTTGTTGGTAAACAATTAAATATTGTGTGAGGAGGGTACTCGAGGACCAAGGTGTCAAACCGCAATTGCAGACTATGACTGGGCGCCCGAAGGCTTCTGCTAGCCTCAATAGGTTACGTGAAATAAGGCCCTGCGATGGAGAAAGGTGGCGGAATGAGAAGGGTTGGGGGAAACAGGAGATCCCCGATACAACCTGCCTGCACACATGCAAAATCCAAGGACTGACCCAACCAAAATCAAACCCAGGTCGCCTGAGTGGGAGGCGAGTGCAGCAGTCACTACGCAGACTATGACTCCTTTTTGTTGTTTAACATTAGTAAACTAGGCCTATATAGTCTGTCTCATATAAGAATTCCAGTTTTTGACAGTTGTGATTGCATTTATTTTGTGAGTTGTTTCCATGAAATAAGCAGTGTTTTCCTCTGGCACAAGTAACTTTTGCACAAACACATGTAGCTGGGTCTCAAACTGTGCAATTTATCAAAATTAAAAGTAATTTCCTGCAGAAATTTGTACACACGATAGCCTTCAAAACTGTCAAAAAATGGAATTCTTTCATGAGACAGACTATACTTGTTATTAGACCTACCTTGGTAAATTTCTATTATCCAGATGTTACTTATTAAATCACTGTTATTAATCCACATACTACTGTATAATTATGTGATATGGTGGTGATACCACTTGTTTCAACCTAAATCTAAGTCCGGTTCGTAGTAGAGTTGCTCCTGATTTTCTCACTTGAAAAATGGGGCAAACACTGTCGACCACCTTTTTAATCTGTTGGAGTGCCATACATCTGTTTCCCTAGCTGTATATTCCTTCTCTGCGTCAAACTCATAATTTTCACCAGCACTCGAGGCATCATAGTTACAGTACTGGTAATTTTTCCACCCCATCAACCCATAAATTCTGACTTTGTTTGATTCCTGTAATTTATCAGTAAGTTAGGCCTTAAGTTGAGCTTGGTTTATTAAAGATTGTTACATTGTAAATCATATTGTCAACATACTATTTATTATATCAAACTGCTCATATGCAAACAACATTCTGGAAAACTGAATAAAGAAGAGACAAAAATATACTGTGTTCAGGTGTGTTTTCTGTTTCACGTAAAACTAAATAGAATAGGAAGTATAACTAATTAAAAGGTTTTGTACCCTTAGTTAATAGTAAATTGACATTCACAATTTGGCTGCCGTCTGGTGGAGAGTTCTTTCCAAAGCTAACATTCAAATTCCTTCCTGAACTTCCAACCTTCTCCCCCCTCCCCCAAAGTCACCAATCCCTCCTCACATTCCACTCCCGCACTGTCCTGATAAGCACACCTTCTAAATATATTCATTGTTGTTGTTCCTCTTTCCTTGTACCGTCCCTTATTTAGCTGTCAATCTACTGGCAATGTCCACCAACCTCCTTGTACATTCTAATGATCTGTCAGAGTTGCAGACTTTGGGATCTTAGTTGTAACAATCTGGACTGTAGCTTGTAAGAGAACAGCCAGTACACAGGGATATGTACTAGTCATTGTAATCTTCGATAGGATGCAAAGTAGAACTTTGGAGCTTAAATGTTAAGAAGTCCAGTATTTACTCTAGGTCACTATTATTTGTTTTAATTTGGAGGACTTAGTTACAAATTACAATGACTTACTTTGGTTATTTGTTGTGCTGTAGCTATACAAAACAAAGAGTTCCTAAGTTTTCTAATACTGTACTACGATTCACAATCATCACTGAATTTTTTTATTATTATTTTGGGTTTAATTTGAATAGGTCAACAACAATGAAACAGGAAGGACAGCAAAGCTCCTCCTCCGATATGTCGGACTCTGATGATGACGATATATCAATAAGTGATTCAGACTCCGAGTCTCCTAATGAGGACAATGCAGTGGTTGGTGCAACTGCTGCTGACGACGTGGCTCTGCAGGGTGAGGTGCAAGGGCAGGATGATGAGGAGGAAGATGAGCTGATAAAAGCCATCAAGAGAGAGAAAGAGCAACGACGAGAACACCCACCCGACATCCAGTGTGAGGACTTTGTCGTCGACATCAGTTTCCATCCAGAGCAAGACATGATAGCTGCAGCGACAGTCACTGGAGACGTCTTGTTGTGAGTTGTGCTTCTTGCCAACATGCTGTTAATTATGTTGTGTAAATGTTACTTGATTCTGGGTCCAATTAACACTTGCTGAATGTGGAGTCATTTTAATACTGATCGTGCTAGAATGAATTCCAGAAGTGTGCCTGTAAAGATATTTAATGTTGTGTTTGTTAGTATATTTTATTTTGTTTAAATGTCTGGCCACGTTACAATCAGCATTTTTAATCAGCTGATGAAATGACCATCAACAGTATACTAAAACGCCAGCGTTTCACTTCTAGCTGTAGTATTTGGAAACCTTGACGTAGCAAGTAATGCATATGAGGGTATGCCTCCACAGGTACAAATATGCCATAGACAGCACGGAGCTTACAGCGACTTTGGAGCTGCACACTAAGGCCTGCCGGGATATAGAGTTCAGCGGGGATGGCTCACAGCTGTTTTCATCTTCAAAAGACAAGAGTATTATGGTGACAGATGTAGCCTCCGGGAAGCTGGTAGGAGCCTACGATAACGCTCATGAGTATGTCCAGCTTTTCTGCAGCTGCTTACTGCTTTGGTGTTGGGTTTTCGTGGTGCTATTGCTATCTGGAATGTTAAATCATTTAGTTCTCGTTTTTCTGTAAGTTTAGTAGATACAGTACAACCTCAATGATCCATAACCTGTTTAACTTCCAACTTCTGTTTACTGTCATGTCTCAAGTGTAAAATGAATTAAATGTGAGGTACAAAATATTACAACCAAAAGTCACTCAATACTTTTTTTTTGCATAGAATAGGTACCTCCAGATTATTATGTATAGAAACAAAAAATACAAACCCCATTTATAGAGCAAAACGAACTCCTATAGGTGTATTGTATATCATGTTTAAACAGAGTGTATGTTGACTTTTTGATTAGACAATAAATTTGTGATTATGTGCATGCAGATTGTCCACTGCCACTAAAAAATTAACTTTTTTAACACTATCACAGTAAACCATTTATTTTATGAATTGGGATCCATACAAGAGTAAAACATAAATTTCACAAAATTACAATCATAATTTGGCATGCGTTAACTTCAAAACTCTGAATTCTCTAGAGTATTGCAATTTTCCCCCACCTCCATTTTTATCCCCCTCCATAATTAGCGAGAATATAGTGGAGTCAACTGTACTGTCTACAGTGAAACCTCTCAATAATGACCCCCTCACAGTTCCCTAGAATAGTGTCTTTATATAGGGACTGTCTTTTTAAAGAGGTTTAATTGTACAGTAAAACCCCTATTTTAAAACGCCACGGTTTTTGAGGAAAGTGTTGTCATAGAGAGGTGGTTGTTTTAAAGGGGGTTGTTATAAAGGCGTTTTACTGTACTGTATTTAATATGTTTAGACCCATCGCTAGGAACTGGATGGGGGGAAGGCAGAAGTTTGTTTAATTTACTGTATGTAGTTGTATTAGCATTTGTGCAATTATCTTTCACAGTAACAGCCCCGTCTCCAGTGAATAATCAAGGTTAGGTTACATTGTGGTAGTATGTACTTGACAAAAAAACTTGGTCATCATATCTGGTACCACTGAACGTCTAAATTACCGTAGAATGTTGTATTTGAATAGCTTAAAAAAAAAGTTTAATTTTGGTTTTTCATAAAAGTAATGTCTGTCATAAGTAATGAAATTTAAACTTATAAGATAATTATATCCAAAATGGCAGTTTGATTACTTTTAGTGTTTGTGATTTATGCTTTCAAAACCATTTATCATAACCTATATTTAATGCTGTCAGTACTTATTGTTTGTGTTAAAGTGACAAGTTTTTGTTGTACCAGTTTTGAAGCAAATTTTATAAAAATTTACGAAATTTCAGAGCAACTGTTTAAATCAGGTGGCATAGCAGTTGTTCTGTGGAAGTTGCACTAAAATTGAATGACATTTGCTTTCATACAGTGGTCATTTATTTTCAAAATACTACAGTGTTGTTATTTTTTATGTTGTCCAGCTACGTTATTAAAACCATTAAACCAAATAAAAGCTAATGTGTGATATGGATCATTTGTAGAAGGCCAAGTATGGTTAATTTTTTTTCTTCAAGGAAGGTCATACAGTGATCGCTGTTGTAGCATGTACAGTCACTCATCAGTGTGACTGAGTTCACAGAGGTGGATTGCAACAGTAAGTTCCGTATGTTGCAGAACACCAGTTTACAGCCTGCTGGTGCTCGACAGGCACATGTTCACTTCAGGAGATGAGGCTGGAACTGTCAAACGTGAGTACACACTAAGTATACTGTTTGTGTTTTCCTTTAGCTTTACTTTCGTCACTGTGGAGTTCGTGATCAGAGTCATGCTTAGTAGTGAAAATAATTTGTAACTCAAACTTTAATATGTACTAGAGTGTAGCATACAGAAGAATGCACAGTTAAATTGAAAGCATAACTTAAGGCCATGCTTTGGAAAAAGTCACATTTAAGAACAGCCATACGATGCACAATTCTATGTAGGCGTTTTGCAGAACAATGCAAAGTTTGCTCTCAAAAAATATTTTACTTGATTTTGGCTTAATTTCAAAACAAAACTAATGATAGTTTGGGTGCAAATATCAGAAAAAGTGTGAGGTTTATTGCTACCAAAAAAATTACGTACAAATTATGATATATTTGTGATAAAACAATGTAGGGATTGTTGGATATGAAAATAATGTTTCTTTAAAAACAGTATTTTTCAAACTCACTGTACAACAACCAGGTGTGGTCTTAACACTTCCGCACTGTGTGCTTGGTCAGTTGCATTCCATAGAGAACAAGTTGTGACTTTGGTGTTGTGTGCTGTGTTTGTGTGTGCAGTGTGGGACCTACGCAAGCGTGAGGCAGTGTTTTCTTTGAAGGAGATGGATGACTATGTCAGCAAGATGGTGACCACAGAGGCCAGGAGGCACGTGGTGTGCAGCAGTGGTGAGGGGACAGTCACGTCTATCAACTTGTCTACTCGCAAGCTGCACATGCAGGTGGGTCGAAGGTGGTCTGTTTTCCGCCCTAAAAACCCAAAAACTATGCTCGTAGGGACAGGCATGAGTATGTATAACACCAAAAATGTGTGCATTGCTATGCTTCCATGTAGATGTTGACATAAATATTGATGAATGTTTTTTTTTGTATTGCTGTGCTGATTTGGAATGGAGAGTACTGATATTTCCAATATTTTTACGTATTCGAGCATATGTAGATGCCTGATATAACTACATAAGCGTAGTTGATACCGATAAAAGTAATTTATTTTATGCATGTTGTATATGAAAAATTACGAAAGAATTGTGTCGTTTTGACGGTGTTCCATTAGTAGATTCCAGATATCACTCGTATGAAAATTGACAGTAAATTTTTGAACATGTGGCTAGTTTAGGGAATAGCAAATTAAAATGAAAATGGCAGTTTTGTGCTACAAATTTATTTTGTTTATAGTACTAAATTAATACTATATAATGTAATACGGCAAAATTAATATCGAACAAAGAATTTTATATTTGTAATGACATTGTTACGTATGTTTTCCACAATGTCCCGGGAAATGACACAGACAACACATTTTCTTCAGTCATCATGTAAAATAGGAACGAATAACATACTGTAATTGAACATACATTTTACTAATGACAAAAGCAATTAAAACAATGGTAAAATTATTGCATCTTTTATAGAAAATACAGATGCAAAACATGAACATAGGTTATTCAAAGTTCTTTATTTTTTTTTTTTTTAATTACATGGCGTTAGTTTGTAAAATATGACTTAAATGAATTTATTTCACAGTTTAAAAATGTTATTTGCGGACTTTGCATCTGCAGTTTTGACCAACCACGGTTGTAAAATGAGGAAAAACTTTTAAAAAATAAGAATCCTGTACTAATATGAAATATTTATGAATTTGTATTTTCCACGCACACAGTTTACTGCACAAACTAGTAGTGTGCCACTCGCCACATATGATAGCAGATAGTCTTGTATTGTCAGCCACAGTATCGGATTTGTTATGCAGAGAGAAGGAGAGATGGAGAGATAGTGTGTGTGTTTATCATTTTATTCAGAAATGTCTGTGTATTATATTAAATAACATTTTTGTTTCAAAACTTATTTTTCAAACCAGTGACAGTTAAACACAAACTGTAATAAAAAAACAGTTTAGGCCACATTTTATACCTTTTTAGGGGTCAAAATTGGTTGTTTCGGGTCTAATGACACATTTCTCAGGGAACGTGGACTGTTATACGATCAAAGACTCTACTGTAAATTATACAGTATAGTCATCAAACATTACAGTGCAACTTTATTAATACAAAACTGAATGGACCTAAATTTTTTAAGGCTGTTGACTCCTTAAGAGGCTATGTCACCTCTTTTGTCTATAATATAATAAATTAAGGATGTGACAAATAACCAGCAATATTTCTTTACAGAAACATTACTTTTCACTATTAGGTGTATGTTATTGGATGAAATCGGCACTGGGAGTTATTTAGTGTTTATTATTTGCTGAGAGAGAATTTTTATCTTAAAATTTAAAATAGCTCAGTAATTATTTAGAGTTTGTTACGGATTAATATTTCAAATACAGTGTACGTAATGAAAAGTAAAGTAATTAGCTACGTGACTATTGAAATATTTTCAGTTACAGTATATCTTGCCAAAATTTTTATTTGGAAGGAATTAGGAAAGAAAAGCTCAACATAAGGCGAATTCTATGATGACATTGAAGCGTATGATCATGGATATGAATCACCAAAATGTAAGTGGATCACGTTTTGTTTGTTCCGGGTGTTTTCCACACTGCATGGAAACGTAGACTATACCGACCAATAAGGTACGTTGGAAATTATGTCATAAGAGACCACCAAAATTAAACTCAGTTTATTTTTATAACCAATATAATTCCTGAAACAAGACCAATACACTAGTCAGGCACAACCCGAAATATGCTATTCTTTGGCTTTACTCGGAAGTGCATAAAATGGCCGAAGAAAATTCCCAAAATTCTTGACGTTACTGCAATTTATTCATGTCTTTACTGAAACTGAAAAAATAAAAGCACACATTTACAATAGAACAAAATGAATTTGTACTTCTGTTCCAGTCGATGCATCAAAATTTTTATCACGACAGTGCATAAATTCAAACTTAATTGATTTTCTGTAATTGCTGGAACCATAATATGTATATTCATTATTTTGCAACAGGAAACAGCTGAACAGGAAAAATTGCTTTATTTACGGGAGCGACTACAGAGGCTGCAACCAGAAACCAATGCCATATGGATTCCAAAAAGTGAATGAAACAATAAACTATGCCTTGTCAGCGTGAAAAAAATTAAAACAATGTGTCTATTCCCTGATTTATAAGAATAACCGTAAAACTGATCTGACAGGGATCAATCCCCCTTAAGCGCTGACCAAAATCTCTTCACGTCACACATGCCATTAAAGATTGGTGCTGGCTGAGTTGTAGTAAAGTTGTTGAGCAGAGGGGTGGTTGGTGATGGTGTGCAGTCGGAGGTGTACGACGCGGAACTGACGGGCCTGGCTTTGCTGAGGAGCAACACCAAAGTTGTGGTGTCGTCCAGTAAAGGTACGCTGTTCCTCTTCAACTGGGGAGAGTTTGGCTACCACAACGATGAGTTCCCCGGCAACAAGTACTCAATCAACTACCTTGTCCCCATCACAGACAACATCATTGTTGAGGCCTGCGAAGATGGTATCTTAAGGTAACACCAATACAGCTTAGAGGCTTTATTATTTGCAATTTTGTGGTAGTGTTTCAAAAGTCACTGTATGTATTTACCCTTTCTCTGTTTGTCCAAAGGCAAGCTAACTTTTCCCTGGTATTATAATGCTGTAAATATTCCTTGTGAATTATCTAAGATGCACTGTTATTCAAAAAAGTTATATAAGTTGACAAATAGATGAGGGCTAGTTTTATTATTTCTTTTTTTACTTTCTCCTCCTCCCCAAAATTACTTGAAGATATTGTTGTTGCCACTTTACTTCTTAATGCCAAATAGTATTGTCGTCATTGCTGGACAAAATTAGCACAGTTAATTCTAAAACAGTATAATGGAAAGAAGATAATGCAGCTTTTTGATGAGATTCTGTGATGTTTTATTTATATGTATCAGAACCTTCCGATCTGATACTTGTTGTTGCTGTCACAAGGCACCAATGTTTTCAAACATTTAATTTATTTTACCACTGATAATGCCATTTTCTTTAGATATTGTTCATGTTCTGCTCAGTCATACACTACTATCTGCAAATCACTTTATAGGCATTGTAGCCTTTCTGTTTGTGTTAAAAGTGGTGGAAGAACAGAGGACGAAGGCAGTGTTTTATCAGGCTGACGTGGCCACAGTCTAGAAATAGCATCAAATGATAATGATGTTTATGTTATGTGTTGCCACACAAAATAAAAACGGTCATCGTATTTGTTACTATAGATAACACTGAAGTTTGCATGAAACTTCACTTCATGATAATAAATCTGTTCAAAAATGCCACTTTTGAAGTGAACAGTCGCCAAAAAAAAATGTCTGCAGCAAAGACAAAATGAACATTTGTCGAAGCAAGGTTGCAGAAGGTTGAATGCTACAGCTACGAAGTAGTGCGGCAAACCGTACCTGTGTGCCAGGGGATGGCCATGCCGTATACTGCCCAGGCAAACACTTGAAGTCAGTGTATTTGTGCCCTTGTTGCTTCAACGTTTATACACGTCACTGTAGACCATAACATTGTTTCCGCCATGAGAGCCAATGTATTTTACTCAAAGTTTGAAGAGCAATATACTTAAAATGATTTATCAAATAGCAGACGTGTCATATTCATCGCAGTCTACATTGTTTGAGGAACAAAA
This sequence comes from Medauroidea extradentata, assembly GCA_003012365.1. NCBI lineage: Eukaryota > Metazoa > Arthropoda > Insecta > Phasmatodea > Phasmatidae > Medauroidea > Medauroidea extradentata. Next base: position 16,485 of record PNEQ01002844.1, on the reverse strand, counting down.
TTTTGAAATAATATTAAAATTGAACTACTGTATATGCTTGTGTTTTGAAACGCATTTCTGTGAGTACCAACATCGCCAACTGTTTGTGCTAGTGCGTGCTATTTATTTAACATTTTGTGTGCAAATTTGTTTGTTTTATTGCAATTAGCAAGCAGTTGCTCATCGTCAGTGACGTACATATGCGTAAATAAAGAATATATGTGGCCATATTTTCAGGTTAGTTTACTAGGTTTATCTACATAAACAATTGTTTAACCGCATAATTTACATTATGCAAATGTAAACCATGGACTTTTTACTAATGAAATGCAGATGTATTTCACGTACCTGTTCTCTCTCTACATCCAAATTCAACGCAGTAACCGTTTTCATTCAAATCTGTTCATTCTACAGTATCAATACGACAATACCATACGAGGCGCTTACACAAACCTTACTCGATCTACTCAATGCTGTGTATTAGTCTACAGTTACGCAGTGTTCGTGCAAAATTAGCATATACGTCGGCATCTAGGAAGTCCCAACATGCCATCTCCTGTTTGCTCCTACCTCCATGCTGTGTGCACAATTTGTTTCGCTAGTATCTATGGATTTCCTAAGGTGTTGACATTAGTACAGAACAAGGTCTATGAAGGTAGAGGTCTTGACATTATGGAGGTATTAGTCTATGGAGTGGAAGCCTTTGAGCAAATTTGAAGCCAGCCAACAGACGATGTTTAAAGACAAGGATAGAGCTAGTGGTGGCAAAATCATGTAAACATAGCATTGAGCTGAATGAAAATGTTATAGTTTTTTGTTAACTACACATTATGGTGAAAGTTTGTGCAGCTCTTGGCCTTACAAACATATTCGATCGTTGCGGAGGATTATCTTTGTACAGGTAAGAAACTTTTATTTAAATTCATCAAGTTTATAAAGTACATACAGCGAGAGCTAATTCACTTTTTTTTTTTTATGTTTCTGAAGCAATTGTAAGCTGTTGTGTATGATTCAAATAGAGAATTTGAAAATTACATAATTACATTGCTATCTGCTATTGTTTTGCCCCCCAAAATATGGCGACTCATGAAAAATAACGTCCTGCGCATGCGCAGTTCGAAAATGTTTGAAAATGATCGGCTTCACACGATTACCATTGAAATGTATGGCAGATGCCACTCCATAGACTAATACCTCCATGCTTGACACTGAGGAATAAAATGTGATTCCCTTTTTGTCGCCGAGCGCTAGTAGTAATTTAGTGGAAGATGTGTCCTGTTTTTTGGCTTAGCTTAAAATGTGACTTTGTTATCGGAGTTGCGTGTATTATATAGAAGAAAAAAATTGAAATGTATCTTAGTATTGGAGCACTATCTTTTTCAACCGTAGAATTTAGTTTTTCAATCATTTACATGTAGACACACATTGCAACGGTTCTAAAATTTTGTAAGGCAGGAAATACCGGTAATAGATTTTATTCATATATGTTTACATAATATTTTTTTCAGGCGACACATATAAACCGTTCCACGCATGCCAACGCATTTATGGATACTGTAAAGGGCACTGGAACTCACCAGCATACCTTATGTTTAGGACATTAAGTTTTAGTGGTAATTATCCTTTCCTTCATATTACAGTGTAATAGTAGGCATAATTGTGTAATTTGACTATGTTTTGTAAGTGAGTGGTTTGAGGGCCAAGGACATGGACAGAGATAGGTGCTACCTGTAGCTGCAGTGTGGAAATT
>PNEQ01002844.1:0-13756 GCA_003012365.1 Medauroidea extradentata | reverse complement strand
ATTGTGGAAATTAAACAATAAATCGGCTGGTAGTTGAGGGTCGAGGAAACGCCAGTGCACAGAAGTAACAGAACGTATTTTTATTTGGTGAAAATCCCTCTAACAAACCAGCAATTAGCTCCACTTCGAAGAAAAAGAACCCTAGGAAATCCCTTGGCAGAGAGGGAAGCGTGGCCCGAGGGCGGGTCGCGTTACAATACGAAACATATACAGTATCTACTATATGAGCTTATTGTATTAACATAATTTTATATTAATAATTGTAAGAACTGTAACGCCGCCAGATGTAAATAAGACAAATTTTCCACCAAATTACTACTAGCGCTCGGCGACAAAAAGGGGGTCACTTTCTCTTGCTGGAAAGCCTAGGCAGTGTCAAGACCTCTTCCTCTTAGACAGTGGCACAGAATAAATCAACTGCATATATACAGATAGACCCAGTGTATGCACTACAGATGTGCGGCAAAAAAAAAACAGCTGATTGTGGCCCACTTTTGCTGTGGAAGGTAGGGTTTATGACTTATTTCAGGTGTGCACATGTTAATTGTAAAGGAATTTACCTATGAATGTCTGATTTCTTGTACTAGACATAAAACGCAAGTTATTTTTATACATTATATATGGGTACCTATTTATTTGGTTGTAATGCAAAATTTGTATTCAACATACATTTATGGTTAATAATTTTGGTAATTAATTAAAGGAACACAATACTGGGTTAAAATATATTTAATGTTAAGCCTTGTTTGAATATTTGACACCTTTGTATTTGCTGCAATAACCTAAATTATGCATTTTTGTAAATACATTCAATGGTTCAGCTATATTGCACTGCCTAAGTAGTAGTTTTTGTTGGGATTCCATTAAACCTCTTGACTTTTCTTGTCCAGTTATGCTCTGGAAAATAAAATTATGCTAAGACTTGGGGAATAATGATCATACTGCCAAAACTTGCAAAGAATGAGACAGTAGCTATGCCGTTGGCTAATGACTACATTCTATTGTGCAATAGTGGCCTTCTTGTGAATTTGGGTGTAATATTTTGTCCCACCCAAAATTCACTTTTCTACGACATGAAACCAGTCCTTGAGAGGGTGAATTCAGACACAACCCACTTGGTGTTCTAAGCAAATGTAAAATTCTTATATCCAATCCCAGTGAAAAATTACGTGTACTTGGTCAAGAGTACATAATGATATTATTTTTAATACCAAATTGGAAACTTAACAAAAGTGTTGTTAACGATAGGGGTTGTAGATAACTTAATCTTGATTAATATTTTTTTTTTACATAATGTTCACAACTGCATTTATACCCCTTCATTGTAATATTACATTTATTTATTTATTTAATGTGCATACACTTAAGTTAAATTAATTTATCCAATTTTTCCTGATACAAAATTCTGGCTAAGTTACACAGTGGGAACGAGAGAGGTTTTTTTAAGCTGGCTCCGGACTAGCATACAGGTAACAGGTACCTAATTAATTTAAGGCTTGGTTTTAGTGGCCGTATTGAATTTTTTTATTTTCGCCTTTTTGAAATTCTGAGCAGAAAAATGTTAAATCTGTGATTATGCCTCAAATTCTATTTACTTTACGCTACAGTACAGACATGGTCAGTGAGAGATTTTGGTTAGCGCTTAACATTGAGGTCTTTAGCGCTGGTGAGGGGAGCAGTACCGGAATGAAATGGCGGGAGAAATGGGAGCTCCCCGAGAAAACCCACCGACATCATCTGGCATGATTCCCACATGCGAAAATCAGGGGACCGACCCCGCTGGGAATCGAGCAGGGGTCGCCTTGGTGGGGGCGAATGGTTTGACCATTCGGCCACCGTGGCCCCCACAGACATGGTGATAGAGTTGGTAATGTGTAATTTGGTCGCAATCAGTCAGGCAAATGAAGAATATAAAAAAAAAATATGCCCAACTAACAGAGGCATAATTACATGAGAGGTTAAAATGAAAGTGAAGTAAGTCACTATTTTGAATACATCATTGTGGTTATTGTATATTGGCTTTATTTGTATGCCCTATGTTTAAATATAAAGTGAGTTAAGTCAGGGCTGCGTTAACATATTGGAAAATCATTTTATGAGTTCCTACAAAAACACTATATTCTGAAAAACTAAGCAATCATGACTGTAGCATAAGGATAACATCATTTGCAGTTTAGTCGCAAATGTTACCTTATTTCTTTCAAAATTTCAAAAAAGCAAAGTATAAGCAATAACATAAATGTAAAAAAGCTAAGAAATTTGAGATTACTATAGTATAAACTCTAAAGTGTCCACAAGAACTTAACTTTTTAATCATGTTATGAAAGAATTTATGTGCCAGCAAAGCCCCTGTTTCTACATATTTCTGCTTCCACCAAATACAGTATAAAAAGTTTGCAATAATTGCATTATACAAACAATTTACAGTACACTGACAAAGTCAGCCTACCAGCTTGTGTACAGTTGTCAGCAATATTTGTAACAGTAAAAAAATTGTACAAAACCAGTAAAATTAAATTTTCTTAAGATTAGAAATGTTTTACTTTCCAGATAATATTAAACGTTTTTGTGATTTAATAAAATATGAACCGTTGCCATTACTTGTTAAACTCACAGAGTGCCAAGAAACTATCTCCACAAGCACAAATATAAATTATATTCTATATTTATAAAAAAAAAAAAACATGGCTAATTAATTACTAACCACAACATTACAATAAACTTATAAATGTCTAAATTAACCTAAAATTCTGGTGTTTAATATGTGAAGAAACTATCCGCAAAAGACGTACAAATATGCTATCTGTTCTTAAAAATTCAAAGAAGGCACATTCAAATTTAAATTACAATAAGTTTTGCTTACATAAATAGCCCATGTGGTGTTCTTTTATATGCAAACAACTACCTGCATTACAGAAGTACAAATATACATACAGAGCTTGATTTTTAACATCAAAAGAAGGAAAAGAAAATTCAAGCTACATAAATAATATGAATTAAAATCGGTTAAAAAAGCCTACCTGTTGAATGATATTGGTGTCCCTTTGACTGTTTTTTCATTATAGCTGTAGGAAACACATTTCTGGACCATTTTTATAACACGCTGCAGCAAAGTCAAATGGCATTAATGTGAAAACTGGCCACAATCAGCTGTTTAGGGAGCGAAGTTGTTTTTGCCTCATTATTTTTGCGGCATACTGGGGCTACATACTGTATGTCTATGGAATAAATAATGCTAACAGAAGTGACAAGGAAAGCTTTTTCATTGTTGTTATTGTACCAGCTCTCGGGGCGTACATCTATGTAAACAATGCCATGTGGAGTAGAGACATTGGTTTAAACTTGTAGTGCTTGAGATTTTGTAATTGCCGGAAGTTTGTATATTAGCTTAATATTTTAAAATGGTAAACATGACGATTCGAGGCTCAACATCAGATAATAACTAACTCTATTACAAACGACATAATAGAGCATTGTTATTGTACCAGCTTTCGGGGCGTACAGGAATGTAAACAAAGCCATATTGAATTTGAGACATTTGTTTAAACAACCGCTTATATTTCACGAAATACTGTAATTTGTTAGTACCTCATTAACATATTTAGAAATGGTAAATGTGACGTTACTTACGTATCAATTTCCTAACAGATAATAAAATAAAGCCGGCTGAACTTCAAGGTAACCAAACTTCTGCGAATTCCGACGCGATATAAATCCAAAGAGAAAATGAGTACAATAAAAATCACGTCTTGTCGCTCGCTTCTGTTACTATTTAGGTATTTATTCTGTGACATTAGTATTGTGATAGCAAATTTGTAAATGTGGCATTGCAGTTAGAAGCATATTTTTTTAATGTTAGCAATTAAAATGAAATTATGATAATAGATAAAAAAAATACAGTACAGTATATAACTTGTATCAAATAAAATTTACGGATGTGATCACTGTGTCGCAAGAAAAACAGTCATTAATCCATAAGACTGTTTACTCGAGTAGTACAGTATTTGTGTATCTTGACTTCTGAATGAATTTAGTTACAAGACAATACTCATTTACTGGAATACCTGTCAGTTTTAACTGAAAAACTTCCAATGCAGTACCTGTTAAGTTAGGTTTTCCTGTAAAAAATACAGTGTAGTAAACAGTTCAGTGATAATACGTAATTATTTTAGTACAGTATACATACAATTAATATACAATGATAATATGAATTTTAAAAATAAAATGCTGTTACAGTGTTAGTACTAGAGTTGTTCAGATACCATAATTTCAAATACCGATACCCATAAAAATAAGAAATTCCATTAAATTTCCACTAATATACTTAAAAGAAAAAAATCGTAAAGAAATAATGATTGAAACATGTTGGTACAGTACATTGATAGAAAATGTTTAGATTTGGTGGTGAAATTACTTTTATTTATATCACCCTGAGACACAATTTTACCAAACTGGTTGCATTTTGCTTTACTTACATCTAGCAAGTCTTTAGAGAAGTATTTCCACACACTATACATTGCAATAACTATTGGTGCCACACGAAAATATGATTGCCACGTGAACAAAATAATTAACATAATCACAAAATGTTGCCGGGAAAATAAAACCCAAGCAAAAACACAACAGCCAAAGTGTTTGTTTTTCTATACTTATCTCATAGATAAAGAGTGATACAGTAACTAACTGTAACACAGAGTGATTTGTTGTTCACGCCACGTGATGTCAGAGTACTGTAATTTATCTGCGAAACTATATCACAATATACAAAAGTGTATCGTATGGTGCTTTTGTCATCATGCAGAACTGTTTACGGAATAGTTCACAGCACAACCATGAGATTTCGTAGTACTGATACGAAAGATATGCATTACTAATTTCGTGTTGCCAAATGTGGCATGATTCTTCCATTCGTAGCAAAAATTTTAATGTGGTGCGAAAAGTATTTCCGTCCGTTAAAGTAAACTGCCAAAAAAAAAAAAAAAAAAAAAAAAAGGTTATCACTCAACAGTATAAGAGCATTGGTACAACAATTCTCAAATTGTTTTACTGTTGGTGAAGGGAGACTTTTATATCTAGCAGCTACCGTATCTCATCACACCAACATTTCTGCTTGAAATATATTCCTGATAATTTATTTCGGCATTTGTCAGTGCATTAAAAATGAACAACACACACATTTCCATTTTTGTAACCCGATGCCAATGTATCTGGCTGATACCATGCCAGATACAAATACATTACAAAAAGGCTTAGTATAACAATTTGCTTAGAAAGTTACTATAGTAGTGCAAAAGGATGATAAAAAAGATAGAAATTTAAAATTCCTCATTGCTTGATTTTGGAAATTGTTGTATTAGACCTATTACAGTGTCATCTGTAGTAATTTTTCGTTTGATGTTTGTTCAGTTGTATTGCCAGTAATGACGTCTGATGAAAAATTCTCATATTTTGGGTACAAACTTACAGTAGAGTCCTGTTTTAATGAGGTGTTATGGTTCCGGGTTCTTGCTAGTACCGAGTTTGGCCAATTTTGATACCCAAAACATGGCCAGAAAATTGAATTTAAATTGTTTTAAAACATATGTATTTGATGGGAAAAATACAAGTTACACTAATTACTTTCCAACAGCTGAGCGTATCAAGGGAAAAACAAGTACGACTGAATATTTGTTAATAAAAGGTCATAAATGATGAACTTTATTCTCTTTGAGGATATTGTTTAATTTGATTAGAGAAATGTTGAAGCATGTGCATATTCACATTTTGACCATCTTTTTAACTGTGTTCATTCAGTTTTAAAAGTGTGCATCGTCTTTTACTGTGATAAGACACCAGGGCCTGGTGCTTTCTTTCTTTTCTTCAACATTTTCTGCTATTCCCAAGCCTGGTACATGTCCACATTTATTGCTAGTAATTCCTGTCAGCAGTAATCTTGGACATGGCATCTCGTCTTCACAAAACAAGGAAGATAGCTCACCATCCCTCCCTGGCCAAACAATTCCTATAGAGTACCAAGTGGTCGCACGGGCGGCTGAAGCCTGTCGGGTGGCAGATTATCTCTATGTAGTAGATTCTTGGTAGCAAGTTCCATTCTTCCTTTTGATGCTCAATTCGTGAAAAATCAGTGTTCAAAATGCTACATAGGTTGTTAGTAATTGTAATCTGAAGTAATAATCCAGGGTTGTAATAAAAACTTAAGTAAAAATCGTAACTAAAAATTGTAATCGTCATTGATAAACCAACGCAGGAAATACAAAATAAAGTTGAAAGCACAATGACTACAGAAATACATAATCTTGTCACTTTTAAAAAAGCGCTTTTTTATTTTGAGAGAAGCACACTTGCTTGGGATAGGTAGAGGGTTGAGTATTCAAAAAGGAAGAAAGTGTCGGATCCATCCTGGCAGCCGAAGGATTGAAGGTACAAGGAAAGTGGGGGAGGCGGGCTAGCAAGGTGGTGTAGCTACCACAGATAACAACAAAAATATGCTTCACAGGGTCACAAATCTCGCCGCAAGCCTGCTTCTCACAATGTTGCCGAACTTGTTTCTTCTCGCAAAATTTACCATTTGTAATGAAAAAATTTTGTGATTTTTTTTATTGATTCCTTGAAAATACCTCGTTATAACAGAGTTCTCGCTATTACTATGCTTGGTGGTACAGGATTCTACTGTGTTTTATAACATACTGTAATTGCTCATTTAATGTGAGCATAAGTACGGCCAGTTTTGTTTTGAAATAGGTGTCATCTCGTGTGAATCAGTTCATAAATCAAATTAATTAACTTAGAATTTGTTTCTACAGGGCAACACACATGTTCCCACATCGGCACCTGGGAGTTGTCGGTCAACACCAGTTCTCTGTTGAATGTCTTGACATCTCGGATGATGGAACCTACATAGCCTCCAGCTCCCATGACCAGCTCATCAAGTTCTGGAACATTAAGTACTTTGAGGACATAGAAGTGAACATGAAAGAGAAATCCAGGAAGAAAGAAGAAATGAGGCACAATCTTCCTTCCTCGAAGTCAAAGAATTCAGGAGACTTTTTCTCTGGGCTTATATAGATATACAGAGATAATGTGTACATAGTGAATAAAATGTTTTCTTTTTTTTTTACATGGATTTGCCTTTAAATATTTTTATTGTAACCAACAAATGGAAGTGTGGTACGATTCTACATTTTCGTACAAGTAAATACAAGTATACATCCATAAAACATGTGTAAAATCCCATATTAATCAACACAGTTAAAAAGGTCTTATTCCATAAGTACATACATACAAACATGTACGTATGTACAGAGAGAGTTTATGAAGTGGGCTAGTAGCTGGTTTCATGGCCCTGTGAAGCAGGCTTTTGTTACCACCTGCCATAGCTCTGCCACACCTAACGCCCCCTTTCTCCCTAACACTCCGTATGTACTATAATGATATCCAATAAGCATACCATTTAGGTACCATTCATTTGTTTTTATGTTAAAAACACTGAGCAACACAAAATTTCATCAAGCAGATTTCTTCCACACCTGATTACCACCTCTGACTTAAATATAAAAATTAAGTAAAATTATGCATGAGCATAATTTAAAAAAAAAGTTTTGTTTAGAAATGTAATTATTGTAAATAAGCTATCATTTCTAGTGACTGTGATTTCGCATGTTGTAACAATTTAAATTTCCTGCACCATTGGCAACCCTGACATCGCATTGTCTACAAGTGTGGCAGTCCTGATGGAAGCAGTTCGTTTTTCGGCATCATGGCGGTAAGTTTGCTGTAGGGCAAACCTGCTGCTAATCGGTGTTGTTATCGCCAATCGTTGCAAATTTCGTACGTAAGTATTGTTATTCTATCGCCTAACAAAACAGGTTTTAAGAGCCAATGCCCAGAATTATAAATCTATCTACATATAACAATTTTTTGTGCATGATGTAGAATTCCAGAAAAGCAAAGGCATGGCAAGACAAAATAACTGCAGCTGGATCCTCATTCTGTTCTTACACAACCTGCTAGTTGAACTAACAGCTACACACATACCCACTCTATAGTACTACAGCAGACCAAACATAAATTAATAAGGTGATATTGTTTCACTGCTCCATTACTCCATTACATATTTACTCATGTATAGTGCACACGTTTATTCCAAAATGACTGATAAAAATTCAGGGGTACGCACTATACCCAGGGAGGAAGGGGACGCTGGAATAGGCAGACACAGCACATTAAGAAGGGGGAGGGGGGAGTGTTCTCCACACGCACGAGCTGGCTGCAGGCAGCAAGCGACTTTGGCAGACTATTTACAGATAGCTGCGAACAACAGTGTGGTAAGCCATACCCCCTCCTCTCCCCTCCCCTGGCTCACAATCATCCTCTCCGCCATCTCTCTCTAGCCAGTGTGAATGTCATCTTTCCTCTCTTTTTCCTTTGTTAGCCACGGTTCCTTCCTTCCTCCCCCCTTGGCCCATCCATCAGAGCCTCCCTCGCACTGCTACATACTATTCTCTTTACCCCCATGATTTTTTCATATGCTAGCAAGGCACTTAAATTTTTTTCCCTGAAACTGTTGCAAAAATTGTGATCGCTCTACACACGAGGGCACTCTGTACATGAGTGTACGTATAAGGTACATTGTGCAGCATAGCGAGGCTGACATCTGACACACATGCTGCATATTTTGCACACTAATGTGTGCGTTTTATTGGCTACTCATAAAGTTTTTTTTTTCGTACAAACCTCTGTGTGTTCATTTTCAGCTATATAAAATTGTACTAACAACTGTACTAACGCACATATACTAAGCCAAGAATGTGGTCACTTTTTTTTTATTCTAATAATTTGTCTGTTTAATAATTCATATGTTTTTAGAAATGTAAACTGGAATCACAGACTGGTGGTTACTTTTTTCAATAAGTGTAGTTATAATGCATTCAAAATACAGCGAAAGAAAGTCAACAAACTTAAATTTCACTGCAGTATGTTCTCTCATCATGACGAATGCAATGTACGCAGCAATCAGGAAGAAATGAAAAACAACTTTCTTGGGCCACTTTATTGTTTTCCGGGCCAAGGGATAACATTTCACCATCTGATCAAGATCGTCAATTCCTTTCATGTAGGCATGGTAACCAACAATTTCTGGTTTCTGGCACACTTCACTGTCACAACCAACCTATTTTTTCCCCTCCCCACATCTACCATCCCAGCTGTGTGCATGGTAGATATGAGTTTCATAACTCGCTTGTCTATCCAGAAATGAAACCCTGACTTCCACTTCTCGACGGAAAGCAACCGCTCCCTTTTCCATTTCTTTGTCATAGGCTGTCAGCTCCTTTGGAGCCCCATGATTTTGGCGAAGAGTTCCACATGTGTGTGTGTGTGTGTGTGTTGACAGCCAGGAGTTGCTGACTGAGAACAATAGGTACTGTTATAGTAGTTGTCCATAAAAAGGCAATAACCTTTCACCTTCAGGTCTCCCAACAGATCGAAAACTCGAGTAGGCTTTTACTGTCTCCTGAATATACTTGAAAATAGTAGTAGTAGTAGTAGCCACCGACAGCCTCACACAATATATATAGTTTGATGCAGTACTTGTCAAGTTTGTTCTGCGTGAAAACCCTGAACTTTGCCCTGCCCCTCCAAGGAACCGTACCTTCGTCAAGAGAAAGCATTTTCTTTGGAGTGTAAAGCTAAACGGAAGAAAATTTGTTTGTGAAGAGGTTGATGGTGGGTTGAATTTTTGCAAGCCAGTTGTCTAGTTCGACAGAGGAGTTGTCGCTAAAGAGGAGAAACTTAAAAATTTGAAAAAAAAAAAAAAAGAAAAAAAAACTGCTTCTACTCATAATTTTACCAAAGAAAGGAGTGTGATAAATTTATATGGTCGTCCAATTGTCCGTCAGCCTCAGTTTCAGAAACCTCACCCACCAGCAACAGTAAACCTAAAAATTGCCACACAGCTAGCTCTGTCACTGGTTTCTAGTTTGCAAAAGATTGCTTGGAAGTCATGCCTTTTAACGTACTAAAGTGTCGTTCATAATATGCATTTTTTTCGCTGTAATATAGCCAGCAGCTCGTCTGTAAAAAAAGTTTTAGGTACACAAAAGAATCTGGCCTTGGCAATGGTCCCTCATTCAGTGGTTCTATGGAAACAATTTTTATGCTGCTAAAGCCTGTGAACGGGATATCTAATGGAGTTTTGTCTGTTTTGCTCCAATTTTCTGCAGCAGCAAAGTTTATAGCACACTCATTTTCCTTTTCTTTTGATTTCATGACATATGTGACGTGTCTGGCAGACGTACAAAGATTTTCATTTTCACTAGCACAAGATTCCGAAGAACTTTCAGTTTCACTCACGTATTGGAAGTCTGAATGATCAGAACTAACGTCCGTACTATCATTATCCTCTTTCTAACAGCCATAAATATTTACTTTTCGAGATTCTGCCGTATTGCGTAACTTACATTTGCCAACCGACGCCATGGCACATAACCTACAAAACAAGGTTTGTTTAAGATTGTCTGTTGTCTTTAAAGTCCACCATCTCGTATAAACGGGACTGATTTCGATAGCTCGATGAATCGATTATTGTGTGGGCATAATATATAGCGATAGAATTTATTCATGCCCACATGAGCATCGAATGACAGTTGTGCGCGATCAACACAAATGCAATCTGCTGTACCGTGGAACGAATTTTTTCATGTCACATTTGTGACACTTGGTAATAAATGTGTTAAGAAGCAACCAGTCTGTCTGTAGGACCCAAAAACAATAAATAAGATGTACATACGATGAAAACAATACTGTAAACACCATTCTACCATGTGAAATGTTTACCAAAATTATTAGCTCTGTGAAACATGGAGTGCACGTGACAACCGGGTGACAATCTGCAATCCGCCAGGCAATGCAGCTAGGCCTCAGCAAGACTTGGCAACACTGCCCGTGGCTTGTCTGTGCCACAAAACTCACTGCGGTAATACTATCAATTTTGTTTTTTTTTTCTCCTCTATTTGCACATCCAAATGAGTACAGGAACAATCAGATAGCGAGGGGCCGCCACATCACATAACACATACGCACAGCACAGATGATGTCTGACAAGGGTGCTGTCACATTTGTGATTTTTTGTACACAGCTTTATAGCTTGACATGTCACTGTATATACGCAAGCAAATGTTTTCAAACCCTTCAGTATCAAAATCTATGGATTATAATATTATAAAACTGTCCAACAAATTAAAAAATCCCTGCCAATCCATTCCTTTGTCAACTTTATTTTATTCATAGTTAGTGACTCGGTTGGCTTGTTTTCTACTGAATTACAAAATTCTTCCAGCTGAATTAGGTCCTCATTAGTCAGCTCTTCATCGAGACTCGCACGAAGCTCGTTGATTTCACTGGCATCCACTTCAAGGTTTAACTGATTTGCCAGTTCTAACAATCATCTCAGCCGCTTGTTGTAAACGTTCAGTCGTCTGCTTTTCTTCAGTGAAAACCTTAAAATCAACAGTGCGTAAGGGCACAAGCGCAGCAGACAGGCTGGCAAGCCATGCCTCACATCGCATGCAATCACACACCCCACATCCGACCCTCTGCCGCATCAACAACCATCACTTTTCTCAAGGGTAAGCTAACAGTTATGTTCTTCACCTGGAACTTAAGTTTGCGAGTCCGTGTCATTGCTGCCAGGCTCAAACTGGAACAGCGGCCACTGATCAACTCGCTGGCTGCTCAAACTGGAACAGCGGCCACTGATCAACACGCTGGCTCTTCACATGCGTCTAGCAGTAAAATTTACACTCCCGCCTATGCACCATGTACTACTTGTGCAAAAAAAAAGGTGACTACAAACTACTGTGGTAGTGGTAATGTGTCTGGATTTTATGATATGTTAATGGGCTAGTTCCCAGCACCTCAGTTGTGCACTATTGTCTGAAATTTGAAAGCTCTCAACACACTGATGATATAACTTTAATGAAAATAAAGTTTGTGGAGCCTACATGTGCAGCAACTAGTTTATCCTGAAGGTTTAGGCTGGAACTGGCTATTGCTTGTTTGGTATCAACCCAGTTGCCATTGTAGTTGGTAGATTAGATTCTTTGTCTCACAACTGTATTTGCCTTGAATTGGATATGTAAGACTAGTGAGCTTGCTATGGAAGGATGTGGAGGGTCGATGTATTACACAGGTGCTGCAGTGAGAGCTACTGCAGGGTTGGGCACTTCTGAGTGTATTGATTGTGCTGAGAACAGGGCTGAGTGGTAGCTTGAGGCACACCAATTTGTTTCAAATGTTTGGAGCTTGTCTAAAAACCAGTCTTGGGTTTTTGGAGAGCAGGTTGTAAGTTAGACGTGAAGAAGCAAGTATTTTGTGGCCACAGTTGAGGATGGTCTTGATTCTGCTGAGGCAGAACTGAGGTGCTGCGAACTAGTCCATCAGCATATCACAAAATCCAGACAGCCACAAGGCCTCAAAATACAATAACTTTCATTCAAATTTCCTGCCAGCAATCTTACTTGCAACCCAGAACGTCTAGCGCAAGGGACACGCGTCAAAATCTTTTCTTGGCGCCCAACGTGGGGTCAGAACATGTCAGCTTCTCGTGTAGGGCCATCAAGCAGACACCCACTATCGAGACCCTGTGTCCAATTTTTAACCCCCTAGAGTTCGAAGTGATCTTAAACTTCGTGGCGCCGAAATCTTCTTCACCCTAGTTTATCATCATCTGGGATCTGACCAAAATACTTCCTTAATCGTGACTACAGCACTTGCACAGCAGCCTTTCTTATGTATATTTTTTTGAAGTTTCTATCAGGACTTCACCCAGATATTCTGCAGTAACACCACCCCATCCAGTAACCATGTCGGTGAGCATCTGCAACCATAGTCATGGTGGAAACATCCAGATGGTTAGTACCAGCAGGACTTCATGCAGACTCTCTTCCAGAAGGAAGACCCCAGTGCCAGAGTCAACCAGGCTCCCTCTCCAGACGAGACTGCAGCACGAACGACTTTCAGGTCCTCTCAACAAAGGTCTCATCCAGACCTCACGTCGGCAGAGCCTTTGCCATCGTCTCTCCATGCAGAGGCCACCCAGCCCCAACCCATGCCGGCCTGCGTGCGCAGCCATAGCCATGGTGGGCTAACCTAGCGCCAGGGCCTCCAGCCCTGCCTTCCGGATGGAACTTCGCCAGAGCCATTTAAGCGCTCTCACCAGTGCCTTTGCTTCCAAGGGGCCACAGCAGTGCCCTCCTCCAGAAGGAAGTATGACAAGGTGCCGGACCACTACCCATGCCCATGCACGAACGTCATGGTAGCCATGGAGGACCGGACGCCTACAACCACAGCATCATCGGATCCAGTGGACGCCCTCACCTTTGGCATCCTCGCGGTGAGACCGAACAACCTGAAACCAGGGAGACTTCTCTTCCTGCCCAGGGCCTTCAGTAGGCCCCTGCTCAGCCGAGCCAACCCGACACCCGCAGCCGCTTCTCCAAACCAAGTCGACTAGAGATTTGGCGGGCCTCCCGATCGCCCGCAGCTGCTTCTCTCAGTCCCGCCGTTGGAGATTTGGCGGGTGACCCAACCCGACGCCCGCAGCTACTTCTCCTGGCCAGGCTAGCTGGAGATTTGGTGGGCCACCCGATTGCCCACAGCTGCTTCTCCCAGCTAGACCTACCAGAGATTTGGCGGACGTCCACACCCAGAGGCCTCAGCGAAGCCTCCCCAAGGAACCAGCAGCCATCCTGATGTCGCG
>PNEQ01002843.1:179699-220014 GCA_003012365.1 Medauroidea extradentata | reverse complement strand
CTAAACAAGGAAACTACTACTCAGGAAAGGGCCATGCTAGATAAATTTAGAAAATTTAACTAAAAGCATAAAATAAGCAAACAATAAATAAAAGTGAAAATAATAATATTAAGTTAAAACCAATAATACTATGAATAATAATATTACAAAATTAGTGAAAATAATAATTATTCAAAACAATATGTGTAATATGCTACAGGATATTTACAATAAGCATCAATGTAAAGCAAAAAGCACTTCGATATCTCGACTGGTTAAATAGATATAGATGAATAAACGATTACACATTTCACATATTTTCACCCCCATAATTAAAGAATTTCAAAACGTCTTGAAGTCCTGTCAGATATTTGTATACGTAACCAATTGAAGTAAAAATCATGACGATAGCCGATTGTCTTTCAGTGATATAGACGATATATAAAAAACGCATTTTGCCCCTTTTTACTGCTTAGGGGTCTAATTTAAAAAATCCTAAAACAGTTTTTTGGATATTTACGTAAGCAACATTTTAAAGTGAAAACCAATCTCTATTCCGAAGGATGCGATAGATATCGATAACTGATTGGAAACACATTTGAGGTCTTTTCACGTCCTTAAATGATAATTTTCGAAGAATCCTGAAATTGGCTATTATGCTTTTTTTATGTGTGTCCAAATAAAGTAAAAATCACGATGATAGGCCGTCGAGTTCGAACTCTATCGACGTTTCTTCGGAAATACATTTCACCCTTTTTCACCCCCTTAGAGGTCGAATTTCGAAAAATCCTTTCTCAGTGCTCGCCTACGACTTGAGGAGAAACCACACAAAAAATTTCACGATTCTAGGTCCAGTGGTTTGGGCTGCAGTTTGGTATGTCAGTCAGTCAGTCAGTCAGTCGGGGTTCTCCTCTTTTATATATAGAGATAAAGTACCCCACTAATTCATTCATTCACTCATCGACGCACAGCCCAAACCGCTGGACCTAGAAACGTGACATTTTCAACGTTGCTTCCCCTCACGGCGTAGGCACTCACAAGGAACGATTTTTCGAAAATCAAAAATTTAAAGGGTAAAATTATGCAAAATGCGTTTTCGCGAAATTCTTGATAACTCTCTAACCTGATGATATATTGTTAATATTTTTACTTTAAAACTTTGTCTAAGCAAATTAATATTTCATAACATTTCAATTTTTCGAAATTCGAAAATTAAGGGAGTGACAGCAGATAAATGTGTTTTAAATAAATCTTCTATTTCTCTTATACAACTTAAGGCATCAGAATGGTGCTCATATAAATATATGAAAATAAGTTTTAGGAGTTTTCAAAATTCGTCCTTGGTAGCCGACAGAAAAATTAAATGTTTTAAAGTAATTATCCGTATCTCCTGAACCATTTGAGACATCGAGGTGGTTTTTGCTTTGCAATTAAGCTTACGTAAACACCTAAAATGTTACTTCAGGATTCTTCAATATTCTTCCGTGAAAGCTGGTAAAAAATATAACGTGTTTCCAAGTAATCATCCGTATCTCCCAAACCATTTGAGATATCGAGGTGGATTTTGCTTTAAAATAAAGATTACGTAAATGTCTAAAAACAGAACTCAGGATTTTTCGAAATTCGACAACTACGGGTGCGAAAAGTAGTAAAATGTTACAGAACTTTCGAAAAGTGAATATTGACCGCGGAGAAATAACTCAAACGTTGCAGTCGATATGTTTTTTGCTCTACAAAAGACAGTTATTGATTATCATAGAGAAATAAGGATGCATTAAAATCAAAGAGGTACTGCAATCAAAGTGCGCTCAGCGAAGTGGACTGGACAAAGCTGTTTGTATTTGTTTTATAATTTAACGTCTAGCTTAATTTTTCTTTGTTTTCGAACATCATTTGGGGATGTTTTCTGTTTCATTACGTACTTCTGGCTTGGTGTGCTAATCCATTTTTTTTCAGCAATATGTCATTAATTTCATCGGCCCTGTTGTTGTTCGGTGTCAGAATTGCACGTTCGCACAACCACTCAATTGGGCTTCTCACTAATGTAGGATATATCGGGATATACATGTTCTAAGAGATCAGCAATTGTCATTGCTACTCTTCCTAGGCTTGCAGGTATGATAATCTGTCCATCACCAATTCTGAGTAGAAGATTAGAGAATTGCTCAGCAGAGATATACATTTTTAATTAATAAAGATATTCAGAGAATATAGTAACAGCATCAATTAATACGTAATTAAAAGTTAATTACTCATTTCTATAGTACACGCGGGCGAAGCCGCAACGGAACAGCTAGTGTGTGTATATAACGCTGACTGACTGACATATCAAACTGTAGCCCAAACTGCTGGACCTAAAATCGTGAAATATTTTATGTGGCTTCCATTCCAGTCGCAGGCGAACACAAAGAAGGGATTTTTCAAAATTCGACCTCTAAGAGGGTGGAAAAGGGTGAAATGTATTTGCGAAGAATCGTCTATACAGCTCAAACCGGACGGCCTACCATCGTGATTTTTACTTCAACGGGACACACGTAAAAATACATATTAGCCAATGTCCGGATTTTTAATAATTCAACTTTTAAGGGGGTGAATAGACCTTAAACAGGTTTCCGATTATTTAATGATATAAATCGAATCTTTCGGGAGTAGGGTTTTTTTACTCTTTAAAATGAGGCTTACAGAAATACTTAAAAAGTAGTTTTATGATTATTCGAAATTCGACCACCAAGAAGTAAAAATAGAAAATATTTTTTAAATGAATTCGTCAATATATAACTGGAACACTAATGGCTATCGTCGTGAATTTTACTTCAGTTGGATACGTATACGAATGGCTAAGACAGAACTCAAAGATGTTTCGAAATTCAATAATTTAAGGGGTGAAAATACATTAAATGTGTTTTCAATTATTCTTCCATATCTATCTATCTAGTCGAGACATCGAAATGCTCTTTGTTTTATATTAATGCTTATGTAAATACCCAAAAAAGGTTTTAAGAATATTTTCCAAATTAAACTCCAAAGAGGTAAAAAGGAAGGGGGTGTGTTCTTGATTCACTATCGGTATATATCGATCCCATTGAACTTCTAAATATCGATACGATTTTTGTTTACGATTGATGCTTACTAAAATCCCTAAAAAGTATTTTCACGAATTTTCGACATTCGTCGCCAAAAAGGGTGCAGTGGGGTGAAAAGCTGTGAAATGTGTTTTTAATTAATCGTCAGTATATCTTGAAACCGGCGGGCTATTATTGTGTTTTTCGCGTCCGAGAGATAACATTAAAGTAGTCTACAATGTAATTCAACAGTTTTTAAAATTTAATGTATTAGGAGGTGAAAATCCAGAAAGGTGTTTTAGAGAAATCCTTGACATCTGTCGAAACTGTTGAGATATACAATTTATTTTCGCTTTACGTTGATGATAAATGGCCACTGAAATGTTTTAAATTCTCAAAATTCGAACTCTCAGTTCTACACAGGGGTGATATGTTATTTTTTAATGAATGATCGATTTTGCCTCGACTGAACGCGCTATCGTCGCGTTTTTCACCTTAATTGGATACTTATACAAATGTCTTAACATGTAAAGTTAAGATTTTTCGAAATTTGATACCTAAAGAGTCAAAAAGATTTAAATTGGTTTTTTTATCAGCCCATGATATTTGTACAGCCAGTAGTGATATTGAGGTGTTCTCGTCAGAATGATGTCCACGTAAGTACCTACAGAATTACTTTTTTTTACTTTATAAAATAACTAAATTACTAAGAAGCAATCTTAGTTTGTAAACTTTCAAGGCAGACCATCCAAAAAGCAAGTATGACCAGCGAGAAATAATTTGTAAAGAAGTTTTCACTCTGCAGTTCTATCAAGACGTGTTGTACAACCTCTGTGTGTCTAGGAAATGAAAATTTTATTATTTCATTAGTTTTCATGAATAATTTAGAAGTTAAGTTATAGAGTTGTTTATAGCACCGGACTTTACAACGGGAGGTTCTGGGCTCGAATTCCGTTTAAGGCTGTGCAGACGTGCCATTCTGACACGTAAAAACTACAAGGCAGGTAAAATTAGTACAATTTGTATGAAGTCATTCAAAAGGGGGGAAATGGATTATGCAGTCCATTATCCACTAAAGTTCCTCGACAGTCCACATATACCATCTAACTAATCTCAAGGTAGGGGTGCGAAATACGTTTCTGCAAAAACTTAACCTGCCAAAACTCCCTAATGGCACTGAACTTCAAATGAAGATTTTGAAAAAGCAAATATATAATTGAGGGCACCATCACCAATGGTTGTGCTCGGGGAAAATTAGTCATCAAACCACGTAAACTACATATTTCATTCTATTGCCCTCTTACATTTAAGATAAGGATGTCCAGAAACTGCCTATAATAAGCACACCACTCGAATCCTAGGCTAAGTTGAAGACGAAAATGTACGAATTTTTAGGTGCGAAATGTGGAAACATAGCACGGAGTAATTCCACTCTTGAGCTATTATAGATGTCATACATATCTTACTGATACTGTTCTGACCATCATATTATGGGTGCATGTTCAAATCCCGAGCAATCAAAACATGATTCTACGTTTACTCGATAATACCTGGACGTGAAGTGCAAGAGAAAATATTCTCCGTGCGCGGTTGCCACATTGTGGGTGAAAAATATCGTCGTAAGACATTTTTCCTCTAACATTTTCGTCTTCAATTTAGACCAGGATTAGAGTGGTGTTCTGATTATTATGCGATTGTTTCTGGACATCCTATATATATTTATATCTGTACATATGTACAAGCTGTTCCTGAACTACAGGTACGAATGGTGAGATTGTGATCATTATAAAAATGAGGTATAGTTACATAAAGCAATTTTCATCTAGCGCTAATTTTAAAGGAGGCATTAACTCTTGAAAATTGATTTCTAAAATATTTTTTTCGCAAAATATCGGAAACCACGTGGAGATAAATTACAATTCTGCGCACAATGATTAGTATTATTGAGATCTTTAACTCGTGAAGAAACCACACTTTGAAACTCTCCCCGTCATGAAAATAACAGAGGTGGCCACCCTCTTATTGACTACAACTTTTGTGCCGTTGGGTTTTGTGAAAATTTTGTGTTGCTTTTCTGAACAGTTCATCCTAAGTAACAAAAGAGGTCCCCTTGTTGCAAGTCGCTAGAATGCACCATTTACGAGAGAGAAAGTCATACAAATAGTCAGTGGCTGCAATACACTGTGTGTGAGGTGAGCACTACAACCTGTACTAAGCGATTATAGCATCGTAGTCACCCGAACATCGATTGATTGTTACATAAATTCACATCTGAAATGCGCCAGAGCTGAAGGTATGTGCTTGGCATAGGTGTGTATGGAGCTGTAGTATTTAAGTTGTATTTGTTGAGGTTTCCTTGACTTAAATTTGAGATACGCTTTTAAAGAACTGCAGCCCAATGTGCGTTTTTCTGAGTAGAAAATGCATGTACAAGCATTCTGTGCGTACTCCATTGCGATTGTAGCAGTTGTTGCTTACATGCAATGTATTGTACTGTTTCCACAGTGCATTTTATTGTAAATTGTGACTTTTCTTCTGTAGTGGAGTTGAACGTTTCGTTGACAACCAACTTCATTAGAGGAAACTGCTAAGGAATCGGCCATGGTCTTTGTTAAGGATCCATTCCGGCATTCGCTTGAGTATTTTTATTGTTTTTAAAAAAGGAATACACACACAAAACAATACACATAACCTTCATGGAACACTTTAATTATGAACTGTTTTTACAACGCAAATATATTTGTTAGGGTGCACTTGGTTGCCTGCAGGTAAGCAACCCGCATACCCCATTCCACAATGAAGGGGGTTGATCTTTCCAACCACATTCCCCGAGGTGAATGATCTCCATTATATACAAAACACTGTTCGCCTATCTGTCGCTTAATCGCAATTAGTTTCTAAAATATTTTATTAAAATCATTTAAAAATCCTACTTTTCGGGTTGCACAGGGTTTCTTACATTTTCGTCTTATATTTTTCCTAAGGAATCACCTGCCAGCGTTTGTCGATGTTATTCTGACTCATCCTGTGTATGTATATATATATATATACACACACACATATACATATACATGTATAATCATTGGGTATGTTTATAAAAGTAAAAATTGAGAAGAAAATTTACAAGTACATATTTAGTACGATAAATCGCGTATGTGCGTATCCATAAGGCCAGTATTTTAGTTGGATTTGCCATAATGTCGTCCTAAAAATACCAATGTTCACATGTGCACAGACAGGTGTAATAATACACAATCGAAATAAATCATCATCGTACTCTGTGCGCTCGCTTCCTCTACTTATGGAGTTACGGAGAAAGCCCATGGCATTAAAAGAGCTTTGTTTGAAATAAACGGTGTCAGCTTGATAATCCAGACACGAGGTGTGTGACAGATAACAGATTGCCTACATACATGTTTATTACAGTGCGGTGTACAGATATCGCCAGACGCACGATGGAATACTGCTGCTGGATGTTGCTGCTCTCAGCGCTTGTGCTGGCACTCGTGACGAGGCCTGCCTCGACAGCCAAGGCTCGCTTCGACAACTACAGGGTGTATCGCGTGAGGCCGAGCACTCAGGCTCAGCTGCACGCACTCAGAGCCGTCCAAGACAATCCAGACGGGGTGAGTGATAGTGGCGGATCTGGGGGGGGGGGATACCCTCTAATTCGACGGCGTTAAAGCCCTATGCAGCAGACGCTAGAGGCCGCGTTTGAGGTAAGGTAACAAGGGAGTGATAAGATCTAGGCTGGCTCGTGCTTCGACAGCTGTGTCGCTTTTATGCGCGGGCCGAGAAAACGGCGTGCAGTGTTTTTGCCGTTGGATTTGTCCTTAGGGACTTCAAAGGGGAGTGTTAAACAGTTTTACTGTATTTTCAGTTTTTAAGCCATAACATTTATTCAAACTGTATTATCAAAAATTTCTCTTTGACAAAGCATAGGATACGTTCTTGGTAAACTGCGCGGTATAAATAATAATGGAATCTTTCACTTATTTGACTTGCAGGATATTTGCAAGGGAATTCTTGAAAGTTAACCCATAAATCCCTTGCAATGATTCTGCAGGACAAATTAAGGAAACATTCCATTATTTATGTCTAGCAGTTTACGAAAAGTATACCCTATGATTTGTCAAGGGCAAATTTTTGATAGTAAAATTTGAATAAATGTTATTGCTTAAAAACTGAAAATACAATAAAATCGTCTAACACTCCCCCTTAAACGGTGGCCGTACTATTATTTTCCCCACGGAAAGCGTGTAGTAAATTCCAGTACATGCTTCTCTATTTTTGTTATGCTATTACGTTCGGTATACATGAAAGCAATCTGGAAAAACAGTTCTTAGCCATTTTGAGGTGCCCCGAAACCATGTCTGAGTTTGATATCTAGAAAACCAAAATAGAAAAGCTTGGTTTTATATGTGCTTTCCCTTCGTAGACAAAGATATAGAACATATGTTTAGTAGCACTTCTTAAAATTAAACTTTCTCCCAACACGCTGCAACTATGTTCACGCGCCAGCTGCTTAAGGCTCTTAACCAGAAAGGAAATAACCCACAAAATAATTGATTTCGAGTTAATATTACCACGTAGGAGCGACTTCGAAGTATGTTCTAGGGGAAACAAGTAATTAACCAAAATAATTGACGAAAAAAATCCCAGAAAAAAACTGTTTATACAAGAATTATATGCACACAGAAAACTTTGACATAGAATATTTCAGTTTCAGTGAGCTGTGAGTTGGTTTCTCTCTGCTTCACGCCGTCCAATTGTGCTGGCAAGAATTTGATGTTCCGATATGAAATGTTGGAAAATGTTGCACCGCTGTTTTGTTACGTTCAAGCCTTGTCTGTAAAACATAAACATGCCATGTTAATCTGATACATGCTTACAGATTATTTGGTATTTAGCATATATTGGAAACTTTGGTTTTCGGTTTGGATGAGGTCATGATCCGTGATACCCTCTTTTTTTCTGAATTCGCCCCTAGTAAGTAGAAAGTACCTGCGAAACTATTGTCATACGCTACGTCGGGGGCCTGCTGCCAGTCGCTCATTGGTCTGTGTAGACGTATATACGCCACTAAAGCTGAAAGTGGAATACGCTACATAGGTTAGGCTTGCCAAGTAGTGACAGGTAGCAGGCATTTAAGATTACGGCCTTCTGCAAAATGACCACGTCCTAGGTTCCATCCCTACACCTCGACCTCAAACTCCTTTAGGTGTTACTTTTTATTATTATTTTAGAGGGTTTATTTACGTCTCTCGGCTTTATGCTTACGAACTATTTCAACCTAAGTAAACGACGCAAATGTTCATGCCTGTGCTGGGTTTCGAATCCAGGACCTCTCTCACCGCAGGCCGGCATGCTACCGACCACGTTATGGAGGCCGGCTTTAGTGTTACGGTAGCTAGAAAAAAGTCGCTCACCTTCCACACGGGACGACTGGAAACAACAACGGCAAACTGTCTCCTGAGACGTTAACGAAAAGTAACATGCTAGAGTTAGTCAGGTTCTCACGGTCACGTGACTAGGATGCTCGATCACCAGAGGTTTATCAGGTAGCGTATATTTTGTTGGGGCAAGTGATATAACAAGCACTACAGCAGGGCAGATCATCATAACGCCTTCTTCTCCGACAATGTCTCAACCCAAAGGTTCAAACCCCCACACGTACATCTTTCAAAGAACCAAGATTTCTATAGTGCTCGTATATAGTTAATTTTCTCGATAAAAGTCTCTAAGAAAATCCGCTTTCAGCGTCCTGCAAAATGAAACTGTCGTAATAGTTCTTGCTGGTGTTAGAACTACTGCAATTTACATAATATATGTGCACTATTACAAATTCACTTCACTGACATGAAATTATTTCTGTAACAAATGATTTTTGAAAATGCATGGAATTATGTCTGGTGATTCAGTTACGACTTCTGGTATATTCCGTTAAATATAACGACAGCAAATTTTGACAAGTATTAGTGCACTTACTGGTAATGTATTTTACATTTTAGCTGTAAATTCAGTCGACAATTTTCTAAACAAATGTACCGTTGTCACTGATGTTCATTGTGACTATCTTAACATTATGTAAATAGTAGAATCCTCAAAAGAGCTTACCCATACTGAAATTACGCGAAACAGTGCGTGATATAAAATATTTGGTTATTGTAATGTTCCAGTTGTCTTTCTGGACCGGCGTGTCGTACACAGATTCCTCTGTGGACGTCATGGTTCCACCGTACAAGGATTCCGAGTTTGCTGACTTAGTGGGCGAACTGCAGCTCGAACATCAAGTGTTTATCGAAGACCTGCAGAAGTGAGTTAAGGACTTCTCCATAGACACTGACGAGAACCTAAACTTGGCCCTCAACTAGAATAATGATAACGAGTACTTAACCAAAGACTTCGCGAAGCTTTCCTCTTCTGTCGGACAAATCAAATGAAATGACAACAAAATGAAACTATGAATATATAATAACGCATGTCATTAACGAGAAGCTGGTTTTATTTTAACTGTTGAAAAGTTTAATGAATTACTTACAATTATACTATTAACATGGTAATACTGAAACGTGTCTCTCCATCATTCCGGAAATTTTCGCGAATTCAATGA
The DNA here is from genome assembly GCA_003012365.1 of Medauroidea extradentata. Taxonomy (NCBI): domain Eukaryota; kingdom Metazoa; phylum Arthropoda; class Insecta; order Phasmatodea; family Phasmatidae; genus Medauroidea; species Medauroidea extradentata. Next base: position 210,360 of record PNEQ01002843.1, on the reverse strand, counting down.
CCTGTATGTTAGAATCTACTGTCCTATGTATAGGCCTACTAGAGAAATGGTAGCGGCTTGAGTATATGCAGGACAGTGCAGGTCATTTAATTTGCGAAATTTTCCTGTTCTATTCATGATACGTGTTCTGATGTTGGTATTAGATAGAAGTAAATTGTAGTCATATTAACCTACTTTGGGTTTCTTCAGCGAGAATAAGGTTCTCATTGTTTGACATGGGAGTTAGGACTCTCTTATTATGCTTCCTGATTTTAACAATCAGTGTTAAGGTGGTCGCCTGCTTATGCCGTCGGGCGGTTCGCAAGTGCTTCGGCTGATAGAAGTTTTAGAATAAACTGATAAACGTATGTTGTGTGATGGGATGACGTCTGCTTGGACTTATTAAAATAACGTCACACGATGGTATACCAATTCAGGTCCTCCACTAATCTTTAACGGTTACTTTGAAAAGGTGAAAATGGGTGTTATTTCAGCTCTTTTTTGGTACCGTAAAATGGAGCAACTTTGGTTCATTTCGAGGCATCTTTGTCACACTGAAAATATTTGTTTTTGAGTGAATAAATTGATAATTGGATCCGAGTGCTTAAAATATATATTAATCAATTCAGATAATATTTGAAATGTTCTTCACTAAACGACATAAAATCCAAAACGTCCAGTGTGAGAAAGACACCCTCCCCCCTTCGTACCTGAGTTGACCCAGTTTACGGTATGCAAAACTTTACACAGAATCTTTAAGAAAAGTTATTGGCATGTATAGCGTTCCGAAGCTTCGAAAAAAAAACCGGAACAATCGAGAAAAAAACAGGGAAATTTTTTTTCATTGACGTAAAAAATGGGAAAAATTGGATATTTTTTCATCAAAGTGAAAAAATTACGGAAAATTGAAAAAAAAAAAAAAACAAAAAAAAAAAAACAATAAAATTAATCTTATAATTTCTGAATTACAAATCTGGATGTTTAATGTATTAACATTCGGGCCTATCTATCGTTACACACAGTACCCTTGCAGTACCACGAAAATGAAATAATTAGTAAATGTAACACAAAGTTTAAAAAAGAACCGCAATAAAGTTGGTAGAGTAAAATAAACGATATGCACACGAATTAAACAGAAATTGTTGTCAAACATATACTCATACACAACTTACAATCTCTGCCAGGAAAACAGTTTCGATTACAACAAAAAACCCTTTGTAGTTCATATTCACAGGTACCACTGTAAGATAATTATCTATTATATTGCTGCTTGTATCAACCAGCTAAGTGGTGTACTTTGCTGTTGTTTTAAGTTTGTCAACTTTATGATTTGCCGTTTTTTTTTTCAGGCGTATAATTGACATATGAAATTTGACACTGATTGCTGTTTGCCAGGTGTTCAGTAATGACTTACAATGGTGTGTGCAGGGGCGTCATTTCAGATTTTTCCCAACCTTAGATTGCAGTACAGATCTTATGGCGCGCTATGTTGCCAGATCGCAGCCACGATACGAAGTTCGGGAGGTGAACTACTTCAGAGTTTTTAGCTTTAAATATTATATTCTTTATTATTCTAATTGATTTTACAATTTGCATAGCATCACGCTACAAAATATGCAATTAATAACAACTTATTTTATTTAAATTAAGAAAGAACTCTCACACTCCACTTTAATTCACTACATGAATTGTAACGGGTACTTAACCAATAAATAATTATCACATATATTTTAATAATTATAGTTACTTGTGACAAAAGTAAGACTTTTTACATTTTAGTATCTTCTATCTGAAGACAACAACGTGTTTGGAGTAGTTGATGATTATAAAATTGATTATACAAAATCAATGTCGTGTGGGAACTGAAAAATATGTCTGTTTTTCTTACACAGTTATTGTATGCTATAAATTAATAGTGTGAGAGGGGGATGTTATTTATTTGGACGTTTTTACGTGTCCTAGAACAGCCTACGGCTTTAGGGGAACACGGGGGGAAATGAGGAAGGAGCCGGCGAAGGTCTTTGTTAAGGAACCATTCGAGCATTCGCCTGGAGTGATTTCGGAAGACCCTGGAAAACATAAATCAAGATGGTCGGAGCTGGGTATCGAACCCGGGTCCTCCCGAATGTGAGGCGAGTGTTTAATTACTGCTCCACCATGCTCAGTACCACTAATCCACCATGCTCGGTACCACTAATCCACCATGCTCGGTACCACTAATCCACCATGCTCGGTACCACTAATCCACCATGCTCGGTACCACTAATCCACCATGCTCGGTACCACTAATCCACCACGCTCGGTTATCAAACGAAAAAGAGTACGTTAATGTTCTGTCGTGATGTCAACATAGGCGTATCACTCATTTCCACTACTCCTTTGATAATTATATATTAAGCCTAAACGAGAGCATATATAATATGATATGTTTACCTGTATTGTTTAAAATTGTTTTAGTGCATATTATGTAGTGTTTCAGTTGAAGGTACGAATTTTCGTCAGTCAAAAAACTTACCGAAACCAGATAAATTTTTTGTCAAGGAAAAAAATTAGACGACGTAGTAACACCTTATAAACAAACTGTATGAGTTTTATTATTATATTTACTCTAATTTAGGATTTTAAAAATATTTAACCATACATGTATTATAAATGAAGGATCATTTCCTTAACTATGTTTAAAGGAATTATTTATTGTTTGTCTTTCCTTTATGATTTCAACGTTTCATGTTAGTTTTCTCTGCTCTGTTGCTATCGTTTGTTTCTATTAGCGTAAATTGTTTGTTTGGAACATCCTGTTTCTTCTAAAGCTCCCTTATTGAGTTAATAGTGTATGAAAATTACAGGAATAAGATCAATACAATATTTCGCTCTCTTTCGCATAGCCTGCCTATATTAAGACATTTTATTGTTTTGCCTTCCACACTAATAAACGTTAGCAAAAAATTACACACACAAAATTTTGTTTCGAAATCAAGTCACCATACACGACGAATCGTTCGGCCGCAAGACACTGTAGTTTCGCTATTTACCCAGTTTCGGACACGGGACGAAGAAATCTGTTGACTAAAGTAAGCCTGTATCTTATTTATTAACCTTTCCAGACATAACCTCGTAGTCAGCAAAGATAACGGAACATTTTTTTTCTCTTCGGCGCTCAACACTTCGAGCGACACTCAACTGTCGAATTTGTAGGGCGAACGCGTGGCGAGCGCATGACATAACACATTTCACAGCTTTATACAAGAGAACGGATAAAGCTATTTAGGTGGGGTTGCTTTTAAAAATAGATTTAGCTCATTACGAACAACTTTCTCACTTTCATCCCCCGTATAACTTGAACAGCAAAAAAGTTTCTCACTGACCAACTTTTTGATGTTTTAGTTTGTTAGAAAGCACACATAACGTCAGAAAAAAATTTCTGTACAACTGTCGGGAAAAAAATGTAGCCTTCAGATTTCTTTACTGGCGTCCAGATATATAAAATTACACACCATAAAAATCTGGATACGATTTTGCTTTTGATTCGTTAGTTATGATGTGATATATTTAAGGGTGCAGGAAAACAGTACCAAGTTAAAAATATTTGTTTTTTAATTTTTTTCAACCACTTAGAATGCTATAAATGATGAAATAAATACGTGTATCACCCAATGTACGTTTCGATGCTGTACAATATGCAAACATTTTAAGATCAAAGTTACAAGGTGAAAATGTTAGGATTTTTGGCAACAGCACTCGCCGAAACAAGGGCAGTGCTTGTGACAGTTACCGTGCATTGGAAAGAGAGAGCAAATGTCCATATAATCCTGTACTGCAATCTAAGTGTGAGACGCTCTGTAGTAAGTAAACGTTCAGAATGAATCGGATAGACCTTTTCTCCGCTTTTCTCATTGTTTTATTTAAGTTACTATATATATTATTTTGTCACCACAGGTTTAGTATAATTTCATAATGATTTTAATGAAATTTTTCCGGAAAATTTGAAAAAAAAAAAAAAAACGGTATTTTTTCTGGGCTTTTTTTCCTTTCAGCAATTTTTGTGGAAATGTTAGAACCGAAGGCGTGTACAATGATAGTGTCGTCACTAAACGTGTCATAAAGGCCATCTACCGGCGAGAAGACTGCTCACTAGTTCAATGGTTTGCTGCTAGACTGAGGCTAGAATGAGGCGTTATGAGCGTGGCTGTGTGACCCTTTGCGCTCCGTTCTTATAGCCTTAGAATATGCTGAGTACTTCCACCCAGACGGCCGCCTTAAAGATGTCCATGTGGCGAAAATGCATAATTTTATATTTGCACGACATAGTGTTCGTTTTAGATATGTTACTTGTGACTACACTTTCCACTTGTAAAAATGTTTTGGCTCTCACAGTGCTTCCATGTCAGCATGCCAAAGTCAGAATTCGCAAGTTACGGGAATTTAGTAATAACAAAAACCAAGTGTCTTACTTGAATAAAATAATTTACACTGAAATTAGATATTGTGGGAAATATGCTAAAATATTTTAAAACACAGAACAGTTCTTTTATATTTTTTAAAGAAATTGTCATAAATTAAGTAATTCGTCATCATTTTCAAAAGTTTTTTTAATTACTAATGAATGTCATTGTTTTGAAATATTTTAGCATTTTGCCCATAATATCTATTTTCAGTGGAATTTATTTTTATTTCTAGTAAGACACTTGGTTTTTTTATTAACATGTTTCCGTAACTTGCAAATGTTGACTTTGTCATGTCACTATGGGAAAGCTACGAGAGTTAAAACAATTTTGCAAGTGGAAAATGTAGTTACAAGTAACGTCTATAAAGCGATCACTCTGCCGTGCAAATATACAATTATGACTTTTTCCCACGTGAACACTCTTAAGTGAACTGTGCTGGGGAGGGTGCACGTGGTCAGGACACCACACTAACATATTGCCGAACAGAGCGCCCGTGGGCTCCAGGCGAGCTCTGAGGGATGACTACAAATGAAGCTCTATAATGGAGAAGCTACGGAGTGCGAAGTTCGGGGGGAAACAAGAGTACCCAAATAAATTTGTTCAGGCCAACGGTAACGTCCGCCACACTTCCCACGTGCGAAAAATCTGGCTCGTCTTCACCGGGAATTGAACCCAGTTGTTGATGTGAGCATAGCGGAATTACGAACTACTGCAGTTTCTGAACGCAGTACGATCCTGAAATACAGACTTTTTTTTTAGATGCTTTGTGATGGTGAGGTAAACTTAGTAGATACTCGTTACTGTGGTCGTGGCTTGAATTTTAACGGATATTAAATCAAATATTCTCTCGTAGAAAACATTGCGGGTGTTGTTGATGACTAGTATGATTTGTTGGATGCTTCCGAAAATTTGAGCACGATGGAGTTCAATTCATTCAAGATTGTTTTCTAGGTATATTAATTAAGTATAGTTTTTAGGGGAACACTATCATACTTCATCCGTTCTAAGGTTTCAGAATACGTTGTGATTAGCAAGCTCTCAGTCATTCTCTGGCTGGTTAGTTAACAATTTCGTTGAAACACATGATGCTATAATGCAATACCATTGTTCCGACTTAGTGATTTAAAAGTTCAAGTGTTTTTTTTTTTTTGTTAATCCTCTGTAATATAATATCACTCTGTGCGAATGAGGTAGTGTGTATGCTTGAATATTGGAAGCACTTTTAACCATTTATTTCGTTATGATATTGTTTATTTGTTTTATTGCATCCGTATTATCTTTTTTTCCGTACATAATGGTACTAACGATATTGGACAAGTCATATAAATTATATAATATAAAGTTATACATTTATGTACAATTATATTATTTAACTATCTTCATTCCTTGCTTGAATAACTATTCAGTCGCCGTTGGTTGGATAATTTCTTCATTAATCTGAAACAAAAAAAAAAAAAAAAAAAAAAAAAAAAAAAAAAAAAAAAAAAAAAAAAAAAAAAAAAAAAAAAAAAAAAAAAAAAAAAAAAAAAAAAAAAAAAAAAAAAAAAAAAAGAAAAGCGAGCATTGCGTTATATAAGTACGTATGAGATTTAATGTTTATGATATAAGTATTCTTCTACTGAGTAAATAGCATGTTCAGCAAAAACGTCCTTCAGTTTTTTTTAAGAGTTTAGGATCTGAGAAAAACAGTTCCTGTAAATGTTTTGGAAGATCGTTAAAAATGTGACTACCGGAGTAGTAGTACAGCCCTTTTCGTACTAATTTTAAACTTACAGATTGCATGTGAATGCGTATAAAACAACTTCAATTAACCAGAATTGCGACAGACGGCGGACGCGGTGGGTCGGGCTAGAGTGTTGCCTCTACTTGTCGTACAACATAAACGAAGAAAACATTAACAAAGCAGACATAAGAAAGTGCTAATCAACATTTTAAATGTAAAGTGTGGAGAATTTCCGACACTACCAGTACGGGGTGTAGTTAAGATAATTCTCGGGCTTTCAACTTTTGAATGTTATGATAAGTAGTTTACAGTTAATCTCTAATGCATTCTTCGAAATGGTTTTTGTTTTTAACAGTTTTTCTAGTACAAAAACGGGAAGTCCTATATTTTCTAAAGTTGTTTATACAGGTGTTTATTTTTCTGTTGGATGGCGGAACGTATGTATCCGTGTTATTAGCGTGATGACGTAGGCATATTGTGATTCAATTAATATCTGCTATATGATACTTTCAATAGTAACTTCAAGTTTTTCTGATTGACATTTGTGAAATTTAATTTCAGTCGAATTACAAGTAATCGTTCTCCAAATATTTTGTAGATGTACAGCCCATACCCGTTGAAATTTCTGCTCTGTATGAAAATTAAATCCTCAGAGACTTTAATAAATTGAAGACGACTTAGAAAAAAATAATTCTAATACAATACTTGTTTAGTTACTTTTACTGCGTGATGAAATAGATTCTCGACCATGTTACCCAACGAATGATTGACGCACCTTCGCTACGATGTACTTTTGAGCTCAAGCTCTCCATCCTCGAGGCGTATTTTGAGGTAGTTTGGTGTGAAGTCAACATCAGCAGTAATCAAAGAGAATGTATAGTGGCATGACGTTAACTGTAGATAAACTACAGTTTTAATGTCACGTCATTTATGATTATAGTTAGGCACAGATCAGTTCCGTCAAAATAATCTACTTTTGCTATATTCAGCGTTGCCAAAACAAAAGATTAAGTTTACTGAATATGTAACGACATAAATGCAAGTGTCCAATTTGAAAGGTTTTCTTACTGTCAGTAGCATAGCATGTAATATTGTATTTTTTCAGACTGATTGACAGCGAGCAGCCAGAAAGTGAGGTTATTGTGTCGGAGTTCAGCTGGGACCGTTACCATCGCATCGACCAGGTTAGTTCACTCTCAAATTGAGATACATTGTTGCAAAGTACTCAACGTCAGCACTCACACTCATACTCTATTGTCAACATTGTAACAGATGGCATCGTGTACAGTATCTTGTTATAATATATATTGTTACAAGTTTGGAGCACATAAAACTTTACATCTGTGGGCAATTCCCATGAGTTATTTGGGATAGAGGTCTTACAATTATAAATAAAATAGTTAAATTAAGTACTGGATTGAATAGTTCACAAAGATACGAAATACACAAAACAGTAATCAACTATAACTCTCACAACACAATTAGTTATGCACACAATTACTCCTGTGTCACAGACACGTTAATTAACTTTGACAATTAAAGCACAAAAAATGTCTACCATCAATTAATTAAACTGTACAAATCACAATAAAATTCAGTCATATATACAATCAACAGTCAAGTAGTGACAGTGTACAAAGTTAATAGTCCGCCGTGGTGATGAATCGTCGTGTGCTGCGCAGCACTCCGAGTGCACCGCTGTCTTCACTCTTGAGGTCTTCGGCTCGACTCCCGTCGCGTACCTCCTTCGCCCGTCAGCCCACCGCAGCAGTCCTCTTGGTTCGTCCACACTGCTCCGAAGGTAGCCGCCTGCCGCCTCACAGTAGACTCTGACGTCACCAAGATGTCTTCACCAGTCTATCTTCACAACCATAGCACCTTCCTCTAGCACGATCAATAGCGAACTCTGCCCCAATGTGCCGATTCTGTGGTTTTATACTCCTAAAAACAGTCGGGAAATAATCGTATTACAGGGGTCTAAAATGAGATATTTCATCATGTTTCGGACGAGATTCGAGTCACATAGGCCGCTTCGCAGGGCAAAAATGCAGTTGAGACAGGTATCTATGACGTAGTTTCGTTGGAATTCCCACTATCAGACACTCGGGCTTTGAGTCATGGGCCAGCCCTCAAGGTGTTTCGACACAGGCCCCATCCAGCCCGCCCTCAGAAACACAGGATGCAACAATATTATGATATTATAATAATTGTTTGGCGTACCTAAGAATATACTTCACGCAAAATGTGGGAGCAGAAAACAAACGATACTCCACAGAATACATGTAGAGTGTGCATACAGCATACACTCGCTACCCGCACTCGCGCACTAGCACTAACGTACCAACACTACGCATTACAGAGTAAGTAATATAGTTAGGAATGCAGAGAGTAGCTATCGTTGAGGAAACTCACATAAGAGCTCATATTGCAATAAATTGTGAGTTACTTAGGTGCACTATTCATGCATCAATTGTCTATTGCATGCACTCCACATAGTTTTTTGTTTTATAACTTACTAATTTCTTCATAGGCGAATTATTTTATACTTAATAGTCCATTTAAAAAACGCACTATATTATTATTTTTTAAATTATTATTTGGTTTACCAGTGAATTGTCAACGTATGTAATGTCTGCCCCGAACCTTCCCGCCCGCTTTGTTACTTACAGCACCACAAAAATGTCCCAGTCTGGTGCGAAGTCCACTTATTGGCTATGCCTACCGAGCTTGCAACCAATGAGTAATTGTAAGTGGGATTTATGTCTCATCTACAGCTAGGTAATCGGAGACGATTACTCACAACTTTAGAAAAGGACAGGAACTAATATAGGAATCGGCTATGGCGTTTGTTAAGGAACCATCTCAGCATTTGCTTGGAGTTAATTCAAGAAATCATGGGAAACCGAATTCATTATGGCCGGAGCCAGGTATAGAACCGAGGTTCTCTTGAATGCGAGTCTAATGTGTTACCGTAGGCCACCTCGCTCGATAGACATGTTATAAAAATTGTCATTAACATAAAATTAAGTATTAAAACGTCAGAAGAATATTCATGACTTAGTGCATTATTTGTGCTGGCAACACTCATTGCTAGGAAAATCGCCGCACCTAGGAGACGTCTTAATGTGTCTTAATGTAACTAACTGTGTAACAGTTGAGGGAGATAATGAGGTAAATTAAATATCCAAAATCGAGACAAATACATGATTGCAACATCTCAAATGTCTTACATTGTCATGCAGTGCAACGCCTCATATTTATTGAATCTGCAGGTTCCAGCTAACTATATTGTAACAACTTTGCTGTCCTGGGTGCAGACAGGTTCGCTTGGGATAGAGGACTTAGGTAATTAAATAAAATTAATTTAATTAAGGTTCTAAATTTATTATAAACATTCTACAGAACACTCTACATTAATTCCACAACACATGCAATCCACTTTCTTTAAATAAACATACACAGTTATTATATACAGATAACCTTACTAATAGTTTAATTTACTATTCTAGTATTTGATAATTAAATGTCTCTCTCGCTCAGTCCTCCTGCCGCATAGTCTCTATATAGGATGTCTAGCAAATCACAGCTACAAACAGTCAAACCTGTTCGTCCACTCACACTTACTCACACCACTCCAGGAAAGTCACAATCGTCTGCACTAGCACAGCCTCTACTTAATTTGCTCGTCCCGTCTCATTCCCAAGTCGCGCACACTCACGGACTAATCGACTCTCAGACTCTCTGGTGGCTCGCAGCGAGCCGGTATTCAAAGGCGCCTGCGACGACGTCCAGAATATTTTCCTAACTCGCCGACAGGGCTGGGTGATGTAAGTTGTACATTCCCGATATTGTGGTAACATTCAGTCACGCCCGAGTTGAATGCCTGTCAAAGGTGATTGACAGGTGCCACTCATCCAGAAGGCAGTTGACGTCAATCCGAACTAGTGACGTCAATCCCGCCCGAGCAGTCTGCGATGCCAGGAACGGGCAGCTGGGGGCTGGAAGGTGCGCAGTCCGGCCCCTTGCAGTCGGGACTGTAGTTAGAGAGCAGGGGAGGAAGGGGGTGACGCGGCTCGCACCTCGTACTTGTATGAACACTGGCACATTACAATATATTTGTTCTAAAAATCACAAGTACACAGATTAGGCTGATGAGGGAAAGATGTTGACATAATAACAGCATTCTTAGAAATATTTTATGTGTGTAAACTGTCATTATTGGAAATTTACCCTTAAGAGAAGCGTCAAAAAGGGAACCACAATCTCCTGAACTTTCCACTGTCGCTAGTGTTTTTTCTTATTACTATCATATATGACTGAGAATGACTATTTACACACCAGCCAAAGTTTGGATTCTTCACTTTAGTCGACACATTACCATTTTTCAGCCGTCTATGCTCACAGATTATTGCAAAAACGTGTCTTGAAGTTTTCGAAATGTACGTCGAGAATGTAAGCCTTCTTCCGCACGTCGCCTCGCAGTAAAGTGGGCGAAAACAAGGTCCACAGTAGTGCCACTACATGTTGTAAATAGTCGAAAGAGAATCCGTTGGTTAATTGAACACCTGTTGGGCCGATGAAACGTTCTTTACTTCCTTCCTGCGGTCTTTACATGAACCTTTCCGTCACATATTCATATTCCCACTGATCCCAACGCTTCCATTGAACTGGTTTAATGGAAAGTTGTATGTTAAGAGTTGTTATTTAATTGTTGTTATTGGAAGAATTTTTACTTAATTTGTTGTTATTGAAAAAAGTTTTGTAAAGGTTTAATTAAGCAATATTTTCAGTAGTCATGCAAAGTGATGTAAGAGTTCAGAAAAATTGGCTAATGAAAGGTTTAGATACACAAAGAAAAGTTTAATCTGAAATATCTCGGTTTCAATGAACTGCAAATTGGTCCCCCTCTGTACTACTACATCCTGTGATAAAATTGAAAAATAAATTCAGTTTTTAAAGTTTTTAAGCATAATGTCTTCGTACACAGGAGCCTTAACACGGGATGAAGTATAATATAAGTTTTGCCTCTTTGTTGGGGTCATTGCGTAATGTGTTTAACAATTTATATAAATAACGTAGCAATTCCTGAAAAAAAATTTGTTGTGTGTGCTTTCAGATTCACAATTGGCTGAGATCAGTTGTCGAGGAATACCCAACTGTAGCATCCATTGTGAATGCCGGTAAGTCTTTTGAGGGCCACGACATCCTAGGAGTGAAGATATCTCACAAGAGTGGCAACCCTGGTGTTTTCGTAGAAAGTGGTATGTGCTATAATAGCTTTTTATATAACTTGTTAAACTTAAGGTAACTAGAGTTCCTTATTGCTGTTATAAACTAACGTAAAATCACAAATATCTTTCTTGAAGACAATTTTGGGTACGCTATATGAAATTAATATTCATTACCATTCCACTACAATACACAGCCATCTAGCAGTATCCATCAGTATATCATGCAGTCTTCCTTTTATTGATGTATGGGGAATATCGCACTCTATTTTAAACAAATATCAACGAAAATTATATCACCAACTCATGCTTTACGAAAACTGAGTACTATTCATTTTGTTTATAGTTGTTATAAGATGAAAGTTCGCAAACTGTTGCAACGCTGTTTTTCCATTTTACTCAGAAACATTGTTTTTTTTTTTTTACTTAGTTCATTTAGAATTTCTCCTCTACGAATGGGACAGTGAATGTGTGTGTTTAAAAATGTACACATGTACTTACGTACGTATTGTATGTACGTCGTAATTCATTGTATGCGTGTGTGTATATACGTGCGTACAGCACTCAGTATTTATCACGTGCTATTTGTGCGTATCCAAGTTAAGTGCTTACTGAAAAGTTGAAAGGAACTTACAGTATGTGACTCTTGTTTTGGCGTGTAAGGTATCCATGCCAGAGAGTGGATCGCGCCTGCTGTGTCTACGTACATCATAAACGAGCTGCTGAACAGCAATGATGCAGAAGTCCGAGACATAGCCGAGAACTTCGACTGGTACATATTCCCCAGTGTCAATCCTGATGGATACGAGTATACTCACACAAAGGTAAGAACTGTATATGTGACATTCCGGATGTCATAAAAGTTTAGGTCCATACTTATTACGAACTCTTAAGGCTACATTTCATTTGCAGTATTTTCCCCACTACAATAATTCCTCAAAGTCATATAAGCATTTTTAACATTTCACATTCTGAATGTTAGTCTACTATACCTTTTTACATTGTTATATGATAAATTACTTTCATATTATCTTACATTTGTTGGAAGATAAGATTGGCTGTTTTATTTCTTATCTTTCAACAAATGAGAGATAATATGCGAGTAATTTACTATTTAACAATGTAAGTAGGTGAAGTAGTACAACATTTAGATCATTAAACTGTCAAAAATGCTGATATGCCATCAGGAATGCTTATAGCGGGGAAAATACTGTAAATTAAAGGTGGTCATGTACCATTGCCCTTAATTCTTCGTTCCTAACTTCGAAATGTCATTCAGTAGTGAAAGTTAAGTAGCGTAATAATTTTATTCAAGTATATAAATTACGTTCTATCATTTACAATAAACTTTAACGGTTCTTTAATCATGTACTAGAAATATAGACATTGCACATGATTAAAATGCGAACAGTGGCTGTCATGGAGGTAAGATAATACACACTAGAGCTAAAATAGCACTTTTTTTACTTACAGCACATTTTATTTTGGAAACAATGGTCCGTCTTCCTCGAGGGCATGGTATGATCTGAAACCCTAAAATCTAGAATTTATTAGTTTTAATAGTTACATATACAATACTTTTCCGAAGGAACCACCTGCTCCTAGACACATAAATGTCAAACTTCACACATCCTAAAATCTTACTTATTTCTGCTGAACTTGTAGCGTAGAGAAATTTGAATATTTTAAGTTGGTGTGGTTTATAATCTAACATTTTAAAGGTAAACGGCCAGTAATAAAATAAAACAAAATTTGAATTTTTTAACTACGTGAAGGAGTGTTACCACTGCAATGAATGACGGTAACCTGGGAATGATTTCAATGGATAGACAAACGTTTAATTTAGGTTGTTCGGTTAACTTGAACAAATCGAGACCAACAAATTATTACACAGTAATTAATAAATTGTGAACATGTGATAGTGATATGTGTCAATCTTCATACATTTTTTAATTCAGATGATTGTAGCCGATAACGTCAGTATATTATCCACTAACCGATGTCATTTACATTTAAGCTATAATTTTACAACAGTCAGTTAGGATCCCTCTTATGAAATGCTTGATCGTACATAGAGAAAAAAGTTTTGTACAGTCAACCATATATGAGTTTGAACGTGGCCAAACAATATTGCAAAAAAAAAAAACCTTGAATCAACTAAATATTTGGTTGCGTGTGGTAGATTTATTTCTCTTAACAAGAGGGTTCAGTCCAATTCAATATACTTTTGATAGATCAAAGTCAATATTTGACGTTATATATATATATATATATATATATATATATATATATATATATATATACACACATACATATATACACATATATACATACACATAATGATCAACGGATATTTTGCTGGATCGAAAATATATTTGTTTCGCCATATAATAACAAAAATATGATAAAAAGTTTTCTCTATGTAAGCGCAAAAATATCAAGTGGAACATAAAATTTGGATGGTATGTTACTGTGGTTAGTTCTTCCTTCTTCTTCTAGAACCGCATGTGGCGGAAGACGAGGAGTCATGGACGCCTGTTGTGCCACGGAGCGGATGCCAACAGGAACTGGGGTTTCCATTGGAGAGGTTGGTAGTTTTCCATATTCTGTGCTGCTAATTTGTGTTGCAGCTTTCAGCCATGCTGTAAATATCTGACGTTTATTCTGTAGTAAATATTGGTACTTTCAGAAACGGGGCGACTGAATTGTTGCATCTTGGAAGGGCAACCCTTCAGGATTTCTCTGGCAGAGGTGTATATGAAGGATTGTCAGAATTGTTGCCTCTTGGAAGAAGCAACATATCCTGATGTAACTTAAAATAACATAACCTAACGTGACAAAATATACTCTAAACTCACATGAACTAACCTATCGTAACCTAATCTAACAAACCTGAAGGACTGACCTTCCAAGGGACAACAATTCGTCTCCTCCTCAGGAACAACATTTGGACAGAAGTTCATTCTCCTATGGAAAAACGTCGTGATGTTTTGCATTTTTCTACCACCTGAGTATCTGTAAACTAGGCTGAAGCTAGTCTGGTACGCAATGAACAACAAAATCTCGTTTCTTCTCTAGAACCACAATTATGCCGAATTAAAAACAGAGACTGCAACGTTGTGACAGCAAATCTGACACAATCTTGCCGTTTGTGTATGAACCAAATTGAGAGAGATAAAACATTATGGTGTTGCGCGGGCAAATTGGTTGGGGGAAGGGGGGGGGGGTGGAGCAGCAAGAATTAATTTATTGAAACGCACCTGTAGCTTGAGATTTTTTCATCACTCTGTATGAGTGTCAATACACCAAACGAACAGTTTGCTAAACGAACCGATCCACAACAGAACTTAACAGGACGTGTGTGAGGGTTTTGTCGTGTTGGCCGTGACTGAAGAATTTGTGAGAATGTATACTTTACTTAAGAATTATGGGAATGGACCAATCACAGTATTCGAGAGAAGTTAATTAAACATGACGGACATTTTAAGAAAATACGTTATTTATATATTCTTGTTGAAACGAAATATTAATTGATTATATATATATATATATATATATATATATATATATATATATATATATATATATATATATATATATATATATATATAGTATTTACACTTACGTTTAGTTAGTACTTCACATTTAGCTAGCAAACAACTCATAGTACGAGCTTATTGTTATGAATAAGGTATTTAAATATATTAACTATTATAATCCGATCTCGAGATATGAAAAATGTTACTACGAATAATATAACTCTAAAAAATTAGTTTCAGTGTTATTTATAATACTAACTTCGTAATCTACACAGCGGACAACTGTACTGCCCTTCAAACGTTTCCGAAATTGGTTTAATTAGTGTCGAACGTTGTTTCGTGTGTGGTTATGACAAACATAACCAAATTGTACAATGGTAATAATTTTAGGTTTAGGAACAGTGAAAATTAATGTCATCATTAAAATAGGTTAGGTTGGGTAGAGCCGGGTTGGCTGGAGTCGGGTGGTGGAGTCGACTTGCATAGTGTCGGTTAAGGTAGAGTCGGGTTGATTTATCGGGTTGTGTTATTTATAGAGCCGGTTTGGGTAGAGCAATATTGGGTAGAGTAGGATTAGGTGGAGCAGAGTTGGTACAGATGTTTAGGGTAACTCTAGGGTGGGTAGAGCCGTGTTTGGTAGAGCAGGGATTAGTATAGTCAGGTTGGGTAGAGCTGGGTTGGGTAGAGTCGGGATTGATAGAGGAGAGTTAAGTAGAGCCGTGTTGTATTGCTGCAGGCTCCTGGAAGTCAATATATGTCAGTGTGCGAAATTGTAGGGGAAGATAATGTAGTTAGGATGGCGGTAAGATAGTTTGGATTGGGTTAGGTTTGATTGAGTTAGGTTAGGATAGGTTGGGTAAGGTTATGTAGGGTTAGGTTGGTTAGGTTGCATTGGGTTGGGTTATGTTAGATTGGATTGGGTTGTTTTAAGTTTGGTTGGGAAGGGATGCGTTGGGTTGGGTAAGGGTAGGTTGCGTTTGGTTGGGTTTGGATGTGTTGGGATGGGTTATGTTACGTTTGGTTGGGTTCGGTTTAGTTAGGTTAGCTTCGATTAAGTTAGGATTAGTTAGGTTACACTGTGTTAGGTTGGGTTAGGTAGGGTAGGTTAGGTTTGGTTAGTTTGGGTTGGGTTCAGTCAGGTTTTGTCGGGTTGGGTAGTCTGCTTGCGTTAAGCCGGGTTTGTTTGAGTTATATTGGTTTAGGTTAGTTTGGCTTGGGTTGGATTTTGTTAGTTTATATAGGTTGTGATGGTTTATGTTAGGTTAGATTGGGTAAGGTCAGATTATGTTAGTTAGGTTGGCTTAGGCTAGAATGGATTTGTGTTAGGTTGGGATAGGATTGTGTTAGGGTGGGATAGGGTTGTTTTAGGTTGTGATAGGGTTGTGTTAGGTTGGGTTAGGTTAGATTGGGTTCTGTTGGGATCTGTTGTGTTGTTAGTAATGAGTTGGGTAAGGTTGCGTTAGGCTAGGTAGAGTCGACTTGGGTAAAGCCGGGTTGTGCGGGATCCTATATGGTTGGAGTTGAGTTCGGATAATCGGGTTGGGTAGAGACGCAATGTGTATAACCGGGATGGGCAAATCTGGGTTGGGTAGAGTGAAGTTGGGTAGTGCAAGTGTGGGTGGAGCTGGGTTAGGTAAAGCCAGGTTGGGCAGAGCCAAGTTCGGTTAAGCCGAGTTTGGTATAGATGGGATTAGTAGAACCGAAATGGTTAGAGTCAGGTTAAGTAGAATCCGTTTGGGTAAAGCCGGGTATGGTAGACCTGAAAGGATAGAGCCAGAGTGGATAAATTCTGGTTTGTATAATCGGGTTGAGTAGTGCTGGTTAGAGTAGAGCCACATAGATAGAGTCGGGTTGGTTTGCCGCTGATTATTCGATGTTTGGGTGCGAAATTTTTGGTTATGTTATTTTTAGGTGGTTTAGGATAGCAGTAGGTAGGTTGGATTATGTTAGGTTAGGTTGGGTAGGTTAGATTGGAATAGGTTAGTTTTGGCCAGGTTTGTTTAGGTTGGGTTGGTTTGTTTTGGGCGTGGTTAGTTTGGATTAGGTTGCTTTGGGTTATGTTTAGTTAGGTTCGGTTTGATTGGATTAAGTATTAGGATCGTTTAGGTAAGGTTGGGTTGTGTTATGTTAGGTCTATTTGGGTAGAGTCGGGTTGGATGGAGAAGGTTTTGGTAGTGCCAGGTTTGGTAGAACCAGGTTGAGTAGAGCTGGTTTGGGTAGTGCCAGTGTGGGTAGAGTTTGGTTTGCTAGAGTCGGGTTTGGTAGAAACAGGTGTGGCAGAGTCAGGTTAATTGAGGCATTTAAGTAGAGTGGGTTTGGTAGAGCAGGTTTGGCTAGATCCAGGTCTGGTATAACTGGATTGGATAGAACCAGTTTGGGTAGAATCCATTTTGGTAGACCCAGGTTGGGTAGAGCCATGTTGAGTAATGCACCAAGCTGTTGATAGGGATTGATTAGACGAGGGTTGGGTACAGCCAAGTTGCGTAGAGTCGGGTTGGATTATTGCAAGGCACTGCGTGTTAATTTGTTACTGTGCAAAATTTTGGGGTATGTTGATGTAGGTAAGGATGGTGGTAAGGTAGATTGGATTGATTCGGTTGGTTTCGTTGGGATAGGTTGGGTTACGTTGAGCTGGTTTAGGTTGGGTTAAGAATGGTTAGGTTGTGTTAGGAATGGATAGGTTGGGTTAGGATTGGTTGGTTACGTTAGTTTGGGTACGTATATGTTAGATTGCGACAGGCTTGGTTATTTTAGGGTGGGTCAGGTTTTGTTGGGTTTGGTTGTTTTGTCTTAAGTTAGTTTGGGTAAGGTTATGTTGAGTTGGGTAAATTTAGATTGGCTTATATTTGTGTAGGGTTAGGTTCTGTTCGGTTAGGTTCGGTTCTGTTTGGTTAGGTTTTTGTCTGTTATGCTGGATTTGGTTACGTTAGGTTTGGTTGGGTGTGGTTGTAAATAGTCAAGTTAGGTTGAGCTGCGTTGGTTAGAGCTGTGTTTGGTAGAACTGTCTTAGGTGGAATTTGTTTAGTTATAGTCGGGTTGGTTTACTGCATGCTACTGCACGTCAATTACTGTAAGTGTGCGACATTTTGGGGTGTGTTATTTTGAGGAAGGTAGAATGGTTGTAGAGTTGGTTGGATTGGGTTGGTTTTGTTGCATTAAATTGGATTAGGTTAGGAGTTAATTTAGGTTGGGGTAGGTTACTTTGATTTGGGCTGGGTTGTGTTAAGTTAGGTTGTGTTAGGTTAGGTTGTGTTAGGTTAGGTTGGCTTAGGTTAGATTATTTTGGTTTGGGTAGGTTTAGGTTGGGTTAAAATATGATAAGTTTAGTTGGGTTTTATAATGTAGGGTGTTACTGTGGGTTATGTTGGGTTGACTTTGGATTTTAGTGGGTTAGGTTATGTTGTGTTGGGTACTGTTAGGTTAGGATGGGTAAATTTAGGTTGGGTTAGGTAAATTATATGTTGGGTTAGGTAAATTTAGGTTGGGCTAGCTTGGTTTAGTTAAGAGAGTGGTTGGATTAGGTTGGGTGTGGTTGAGTTAAGGGCTTTTGGGTTGGGTTAGAATTATTAAGGTTGGGTTTTTAAAATTTTTAGGATTGGGTTGGATCGGGTTAGGTAGACGGGTTAAGTTTAGTTAGGTTGTATAGTTTGTTTGAGTTGAGTGGGTTTGAGTAGTATCGGTTGTGATAGAGTAAGTTTAGGTGGAGTCAGTTGTGGTAGAGTTGTGTTGGGTGGAGGTTTATTTGGTGGAGCCAGGTTTGGTAGAGCCGCGATGGGTAGATCAGGAATAGATTGAGCTGTTTTATGTAGAGCCAGTTTTGGGTAGAGTCGGGTTGTGTAGTGTTGGGTTGGATAAAGCTTGGTTGGGTAGAGCTGGGTTTGGTTGAGCTAGTTGGCATAGAGCTGAGTTAAGTAGAGCTATGTAGAATAGAGCCAGGTAGGGTAGAGCCCGGTGTGGTAAAGTTAGATTGGTTAGAGTCAGGTTGGGTAGGGCCAGGTTTGGTAAATCAAGGTAAAGTAGAGCCTTTGTTGGGTAGAGTTATTTTGGCTAGAGTCGTTTTGGAAACAGTCGGATAGGGTAGAGTCGGGTTGAGAAGGGCAGGTTCGTGTAGACCTGGAATGTATAGTACCGGTATGGGTAAAGCCAGGTTGGGTTGAGCCAGTTTAGGTAGAGCCAGGTTGAGTAGGTACGGGTTGGGTAGAACCAGCATAGGAAGAGCTGGGTTGGGTAGAGTTCGGTTGTGTAGTGCCGAGTTCGGTAGACTTACAAAGCTACTGCATGTTATTGTGTGAAATTTCGCGGTATTTTATGTTGAGGAAGTTTAGTATGGCGGTAAGGTTTGTTGAATTGGGTTGTTTTGTTGGGTTAAATTCGGTTAGTTTAGGCTTGGTTAAGTTGGGTTAGGTTAGGTTAAATTAGTTTGGGCTGGGCTATGTTAAGTTGGGGTAGGTTGTCTCGTTAGGTTGGTTTATGTTAGGTTAGGATTGGGTTATGTTGGGTTATGTATGGTTAGGTCGGGTTGGGTTGAGTCGGACTGGGTAGTTTCGGTTTGAGTAGAGTTGGTCTGTATAGAGTCGGTTTGGCCAGAGTCGAGCTAGGTATAGTCCGGTTGGGTTGAACCGAGTTTTATAGAGCCGGGTCGTGTAGTTCCAGGATGGGTAAATCCGGGTTGGATAGAGCCGTGTTGGGTAGAGGCGTGTTTGGCAGTGCCGGGTTGGGCAGAGCCGGGTAGGGTAGAGCCGGGTTAGGTATAGCCCGGTTGGGTTAAGCCGGGTTGGATAGTTCCGGGATGGGTACATCCGTGTTGGATAGAGCTGTGTTGGGTAGAGTCGCGTTTGGTAAAGTCGGGTTTAAATTACTTCAGGCTACTGCTGTATGTTTTATGTTAGTATGCGAATTTTTGAGGTATGTTTATATAGGTTAGGATAGAGGTAGGGTTGGTTTTGTTGGGTAAGGTTAGGATACGTTAGAGAAGGTGGGGTTAGGTTAGGAAGGGTTAGGTTAAATTATGTTTGTTTAGGTAGGGTTGGTTTAGGCTATAATAAGTTAGGTGGTGTTAGATTGGGTTGGGTTAGGTTAGGTTGGCATGTTTATGTTTGGGTTAGGTTATGTTGGGCTAGATTTGGATTTGGTGAAGTTAGATAGGTTGGGTTAGTTTCGGTTAAGTTGGATTGGGTTAGGTTGGATTGGGTTAATTTGGGTTAGGTTAGGTTGGGTCAGGTTAAGTTGCCTTAGTTTGAGTTGGATTTGGAAGGGTTAAGTTTGGTTCGGTGAGAGAGTTTCGGTTCGGTTATGTAGGGTTAGGTTGGATTGGCTTGTTAGGTTGGGTTGTGTTTGGTTTGGTCTGGTTAAGTTGGGTTAGTAAGAATCGTGTTGAGTAGTGTCGGGTTTGGTAGAGCCTGGTTCTGTAAAGCCGGGTGTGTAGAATCGGGTTGTGTTATAGCCGGGTTGCGTAGAGCTGGGGTAGGTAGAGCCAGATGGTGTAAAATCAGTTTGCGTTATAGCTGGGTTGGGTAGATCTGAGTTGTGTTATAGCCGGGTTGCTTAGACCCGGGGTGGATAGAGCAAGGTTGTGTAAAGCCGGGTTGGGTTGAACCGGGTTGGGTACGCTGGGTTGGGAAGATCTGGGTTGAGTAGAGTCGGGTTGGATAGTGCCGGATTGGGTAGAGCCGGATTGGATTACTGCCGGCTACAGAAGTTTAGTTTATGTAATTTTTTCTCGACTTTGCGGTACGTTAGGTTGAAGTTAGTTAGGATGGCGGTAGGGTCAATTGTATATACGTTAGACTGGGTTGGTTCTGAAGTGTTAGATTAAGTTTGGGTTGAGTGGTTTTGAGTTAAGTTATGTTGTGCCTGGTTATGTCGAGTCTGGTTGTGATGCAATATTTGCTTCTGAGTAGTCAAGCGAGTAAAAAATTACACCTGACAGCATAAGTCAAACTTGTGGGCAAGGTTTGCTTGCCTTGCTTATCCTGACAAACTGTAGCTTTGAATTTACGTGAATAAAATTCAGTATTTCGTCTGTAATTTACGACCGATTTCATGTTGTTATTTGT
This sequence comes from Medauroidea extradentata, assembly GCA_003012365.1. NCBI lineage: Eukaryota > Metazoa > Arthropoda > Insecta > Phasmatodea > Phasmatidae > Medauroidea > Medauroidea extradentata. The sequence continues at coordinate 189,390 of PNEQ01002843.1, read as the reverse complement.
CGATATCTAATAGCAACATACAGAGGTGCAAAAAAACCATTTGATCAATGCAATACGAAATATTACAAGCACTAATGAAACATGAAATTATGTGGGTCTCTGTTAGTAAAACTTTACGTGTTTGATCCTGACTTCTTATAAAATTGTCTTCGCTCAAAGTAATACGAACAGTAATTCATAGTTAGGTTTTTTCGTTGGCAAATAAAACATGCTAGGCAATTTTATATTACGATTGCAAAATTTTAAAATTTGTATCGAGTAATTTGTGTCACCTATGGTGACAGTCTGGCATGTCAGCGATATGTGTTGCGTACATTTTTGAAAACATCGTGATAGAATTCGTGCTGGTTCTGAGTTGTTCTGGCAACTAGTTCTGGAAACACTGTGGGTAATGTATAGCTTAAGGGGAAGTAGGGTAGTCTTGTTTCGTCATTATTCTTGATTTAGATCAGTTTCATCAGAGCATAAAATATGTACTCATAGAATTTCTTACGTCACAAGCAGTCTACGATAGTTCTGTTACGGCATCTGAATCCGTCGTAAGTAATTGATCAATTAGTCTTATACAGACATTCTATCAATACTAAATTAGAAGTAAACCACAGTGTCTCTCTCTGTGATTCAACGTAGCCAGAATTTTATTAAAGAAATTCGGAGTAAATTTTATTCCTAAAATATTAATAAATTGGAGTAGAAGCTATCCTTACATCTTAAATATAAAACTGCCTGTTGTAGGTGTCTCAGGTCAGCAGAAAGTGGCGTATGAAATACGTACGTACTGTGTATAGAAGTAACAGTAGTCATTGCATTCGTGCTCTTAGATTTTCTTAGGACAGTATTCAATTGTTTAGGCGTAATATTTTCTTTCCGTATGTACACCAGGTCCAGATATTTATATATGCTACCGGCCTCAAACTAACGGCGTTTCGATCACATTCAAATGATAGTTCTGCTGAACTGTAGTATTAGAAGGCTCGTATCATTTACGACGATCCATGTTCGTTCCTCGGTGAGACCCACTCCTGGATTTTCGTATGTGTGAAACGTGGCTGACGTTGCTTCGGTGGGCGAGTTATCTCGGGGTTCTTCCGTTTCCCGGCCCTTGATTCCAATGGCACCCTATATTCACTTTAAATGAAGTTCACTAGAGCTGTGACCGATATAATGTTCACCTCACTCCAATATGAAGCGACATTAGACAGGGATGCACATATGTACAAGATATACGTCTGGAGTATTTGTGAGGATAAGTGTACCAGGCAGCTGTGGTGTGCTTTGTTTTTAGGGGGAAAGGCGCTGTGAATACCTACCGGCCAGTGGTAAAGTCCGCCATGTTTTCCACCCGCATATCGGCTGGTTCCATACCGGCGATGTACAGTACCTCGTATGGACGTGTTAGGAAACACCTTTGTGCCAGCGTATTGTTACGTTGGAACATGTGTGTTGTTGACCATGTACAAGTAGACGTTATAAGTATGTGAAGAGGCTAGGGCTAATGTGAATTCTTCTACAAGTTAGGATTCTCAGGGTTGTTAGTTTGACAAGGAACTATTCCCGTCGCTAGTTGCGTAGCTGGTATCGAGCTGGGGTCAAATCCAGTTTCTTGTATTTTCCGCCTTCTAATGAACTACACTCAAAAAGCACCTGGAAAGGCTTGTAGCCAACTAATGCCATCAGTAATTCGACAACATTACTCTGGCCACTATCACACATGATAAAAAAGCGTTAATTCAAAACAAAAAATGCTCTTTCAGTCGTGAAGTGCTGATTGTCATCGATAAGTTTTTTTTATCCCTCACCTCGACATGAAAGGTAGGTACTATCAGTTTGCGTTTTCCCTTGGAAAACTTGTATCTGAGAAATGAGATAATGTTGGTAGTGTGTGGTAAGTAAGTACGTGGTAGAGCTGATAGGACAGTGTAAGGGGGTGTAATGTAAAATGCGCGCCAGCTTAGATGGCTAGTGGCAGCTACCGAGGGAAGGGCACATTAAAGGAATTCAAGCAGCAGGCCGCAGCAAAAACACCTAGGCCGGTATTCCTAGACACAAGGTACTACACATGTGCTACCATCTCAGGTTCCAGAAAAGCAAGGGTCGAGACCTAACGCGGGCCCGTGTTCCTGAACGTCCTGAGATGGTATCGGATAAATAAACAAATGAAAACGACGCTGGGCAGTGATTTTTATAGAACATGTAGCAGTGATTTGCATTTACTTAACAAAGATTCGTTTATTTTTTACATTTATAACGTAATGTATTATATTTTAAATTGTTTTAAACTAGAAGTAATCACAAATATAGAAATATAGATAAAAGAGAACCTAATATATCTTTCGGAATTTAAGTATTAAAAGTGAAAAGGCGATCTATTGTGCAAAGTTAAAAATAAAGTTCAATTTTTTAAGTATCTATCTAGGTGGACGTCTTTTGTGCGTTAGAGACCTTGAAATGCGGAGGTTGTAAGATCGCCTAGCCTCTAGGCGAAGTAACTAACTGGCGTTTAGTCTCCTCGCCGACAACACACCTATACGAGACATATATGTAATTCTGACGATAAAGGTTGAGTTGTATACGTCTGTACCTTATAGAAGATTCTGTACCAAGTTTTCAACGCTCAAAAAGCACCGCAAAAACACCCAATTTTGCATTTTGGCCGCTTGACAATATGCTTTTAATGATTACTGGTGAACTTGAAATTGGTATACGCGCGTGTAACGTTCTTGGAATAATATTTCTAAGCAGACATCACTCATGTGCGTTGAGCAGTTTTCGAATAATCTAGAAACGGCCGAATCTCAGCACACCGCTCGGCGGCCTGGGCAAACGGCTACCATAATGACGTGCACACGTATGCAGGACCACGAAGGCTTTTCTTCTTTTTCTCCCCCACATTAAAAAAAAATTAACGTACGGAACGAATGTAATCAAACTTGATAAAAATATAGTACAGTAGACTAAGTTGATTTGGCTTTTATGTAATTTGTTCATTTATTCATAATGGCGTTCATTTAAAATGTTTTTTGTTTTGCATGAGATATTTAACACTAATTTTTGAAAACACGCGTTGTTTATATTAGCCTATCAAAACGCTGGCAATGTGAGTACCTATGTTTTCTTGATCACATGAATTATCTACACTAACCACGCATCTGAAAATCACCAAACTCGTTACGTATGATTGACATTAACGATTTTTAGTATATAATATTTAGTTTTAAACACAGGATGATTCAGGATGGATTATATTAGTACCGCGTGGAAAATGTATGATAAAGTAAATCAAAAATGTCATTTCAACGATTCCGTGAAATGAATTATAGTTTAAAATTGACTTCAAAATTGTTCTCCTGTTAATAAAATATACTACTTGATCTTTAATTGTTTTGACACTTGTCATGTTGCTTTAGATTTTAAGAAATTAAATTTTGTGGTTATTTTCAGGTGAATATTACTACCACTTTAATACACTTCACAGAAAAAATTGAGGACGTACTTTCGACATATTTTTCATAAGCTAACGCCACGTTAAATTAACACACGTTGTCCAACATAACTAAGAAGGGAATTAAAAATTATTTGACGATTTAATGTTTAATGTAATGAACGTACTCTATTTCACAAGATTTTATGTCAAGAATTTATTTTGTTTTCTGTAACCACAGGGCCGACTCTAAGGAAATGTAATTTTTAAAACTTTATTTTTTAAACTTTGGTTAAATTAGTTCTAATTGTTGTAGGTTCACTGTGTTAGAAGAAAGCATCACATGAAGAAACAAAGACATATTTTCGTATGTTTGTATCTAAATTATCAATGTGAATTGTTTGGTTTATTTGCACCAAATTGAGGAAAGTAGTCTTATTAGTTAAGCTTGTACTTTCTCGATATAAGCACGTATCAATCGCAGATTAGTGTACAAATGTGTTTACTTTAAAAATAAAACTGTAATTTTTTTTAATGTTGTCACTTACCTTGAGATTTTCCTCTCGATAAGGGACAAAAAAAAAAAGATTACGTTAAGAGCGGCATTGGTACGACTATTAAATGTCCTATCTCTATGCATAAATCACTAAACCAGAGAGCAGATGTTCTGTTGTACAAACAACTATAACTATATTTACAACGGCCTGAGAATGGAACTTTTTTTTTTTTTTTTTGCAAATTTAAAAACTTAAATACTGTATTTATAGCACGTTAGCTGTTTTGGAAACCTTCCGTTACAGCATTATTTATTAATTTTTTTCCTAAGTGAATGTATCGTCAACACATTTAATTATTTTGGAAACTTTTATTTAACATGACTTAACGCAGATTAAATACGAGTTCTTCACGTAAAAAATATAAACGAAATTCGTTTTATTTTACTAATGAAAATTGTCAGCGGACGTGTGGGATCGCAGTAACCCTGTACTAATACAGTCTACCAGTAGCAATGAAGCAGAGCTGCAGATGTCCACGAAATGCATTGAAACAATTTGTTGGAAAATTCTTTTCACAAAAAAATCACTGGCTCTCCGTCAGTCTGATGCTGTAAGGCGAGATCTTGTTGGTGAACATCCGTAGGGAATGTTTTCAAACGGTATTGTTGCGATGTTCTTGCATGAGAGTTAGCATGGGAGGTCTCGTACAAGATTAGGTCTTGCATTGTGTGACTACTGCTTTACTACCGTCAGCTACAAGGTCAGGAACGGTATCTGCCGCTCACGTCGCGTCGCACATACGTGTGTACGCGCAGCCCACGTCCTCGCTGTGAAGTTATAGCCCATTCACGACCAAGCGTGCATTTTTGACGCCCTAATTACTTTTTTCCTTTCAGTTAGTTTATAGCACGGTCTATGAAGGTAGAGGTCTTGACACTGAGGAATAAAATGTGACTCCCTTCTTGTCGCCGAGCGCTAGTAGTAATTTGGTGGAAGATTTGACGTGTTTTTGTATTTGACTTAGCTTAAAATATGAAGTTGTTACCGGAATTGCGAGTATTATATAGAAGAAAAAAATTGGAACGTAAATTTGTATTGGAACACATTTTTTTACAACAGTAAAATTTAGTTTTTAAATATTTTAAATGTAGATGCACATTGCAACGATTCTAAAATTTTGTAGGGCACGAAATGATAGTTTTTGTGTGAATGTGTTCACTAAACTAATAATACACAATGTATTTCTTCAGACTACTTTAATAAACAGTTCCACACATGCCAATGCATTTATGGACACGGACATGTATATACTATATCAGCTTACCTTATTAACATTATTTTATGTAAATAATTGCAAAAATGTTAAAACGCGAGATGTAAACAAGACAAATCTTCCACCAAATTACTACTAGCGCTCGGCGACATGAAGGCGTCACTTTCTCTTGCTGGAGAGCATACACAGTGTCAAGACCTCTACCTCTTAGACCGTGGTTTATAGTTATCTGCCATTTTTTATGAAATCATACCAACCTAAGTAACAATCAAAGTGTTTAGATTGTACTGTGCTTTCCTAAATATGTATCGTCTGAAGCTGTAATAAATAAAAATAATTTTTAATTATAATTCTAGAAAAGGGGGTGCTCAAAAGTACTGACATCGCAAACAACCTATATTCGTGATAGCCGCATACAATCGCCTTTATCGTTAGTCTTACGTCATGATATGACAGGTTAACTCCGAAATGGCTCACAGGGCAAGTCGTCAGCGAGAAACGTTTGTTTAGCTGGCATTTAATTATTCGGGAGAATATCTTTAGAACGTTATTACATGACGAACATAAAACGTTTTTTCGTTATTTTTTTTTCTCAAAGCAAATTCAAATATGACATGTGTGATAAGTACCCTCCATTTTGGAATTTTTGAACGTCTAAATTTAATTTGGTCTGCAAATTTTATATGTTTTATGTTCTAAATACGTTGTATACAGTTGGCATTGCTTATACCATACATGTGACCATCCGTAGAAAAAAGACTTACTTCGTCAAAAACTTAGAAAGGTAGTGAAAGTATCGCTTAAGAAGGTAATTAATATCTGTGCCATGTCAGACAGGACATTTTCCTAAATCTCACTGCATGGAAGTAACAGAGAAAATTAAATAATTCGAATATTGCAGTACTGATCCTCCTTGATGATATGTGTGTCTTGTGTTTGACTCAGATGGCGGTGCCAGCGGGAACCCCTGCCTGGACACGTTTGCTGGTACTGCTGCGTTCTCGGAGGTTGAGACCAGACTTCTGGCCGACTACATAGCGTCTATTTCTTCCAACCTGAACATATACCTGTCCATACACAGCTACGGCCAGTTGCTGCTCACGCCATTCGGCGTACTAGGCGTTCGTCCGCAGAACGTCGAAACACTGGTAGGGATGTCAAAAACCGAGGATAACTTTTCAAGTTCGAAACTTTACCAGGAGATCAAATTAAATACTTAATTAACTTACTACATGTTTGTTAAGTTATAATAATAGACGAGGATTTTTTCTTTAAGTGATATTACTCTCACCAGACCAAAGGGAAGACATACGTCAGTCAGGAGATGAGGCAAGTGTTGAACAAGTAAGAGTTGGCCTTACAGCTCGTGGTCGATCACGGCCGTTGCAGTCCAATAGCACACAAATTGGATCTGTAACAGTATGTTATTATTGCGTTTGTTACAGCCAAAGAATTGTACTACAGACGCCAGGATGCATTTTTCTGCTCTGGACCTAGGAGACTCAGTTTCAATGCCTTTAAACCGCCATTAGTAGCTATTTTAACTATTTTTCACCTCTTTATAATAACATAAAATACAACTAAAGTAAAAAGTGGCATCTACATATAATATATGTTTTTTACCTGTTCTGGATAGAAACTATGTTCCCAGAACTGGTACTTACGAACATATGCGTATACGAGCAAGCATTAATTTTACAGAAAACATCTTGCAAGATACTCCTCTTAGCACAAACGAACATGTTAGAGACTGTATTCAAATAATTAACTTCTGAAGTATGCCATGACACCAGACCTAGAAATGATTGGTCAGTGTTGAGTTGTAACTCAATATACACACGCCATATCGCTTTGGACCAGGTAATTTTTGGGACGCGAAAATAATTAATTTATAAGGACGTCTTCACAACTATATAGCTTCTTACTGCAGTATTTGTAACCTAACTTAAATATATTTCAGAAATATAATTTAGAAACATAAAATAATTTCCAACGATTTAAGAGTATCTGCCACTACTTTATATTGACTTTTACTATACATAAATTAAAGTAATGTATTCAAAAGGGGAAATAAAAAACCATCATTGATCACATGAGTTATGTGTCTAGTGCTGAACTTAAATTTCCTCACCGCTATCACTTAAAAGTGCGTGTTAGATAAATAAACGCTAAAAAAACATTTCAAATCTACGCGTTTTTTAAATTCAATATGGAAAATCTACAACCCTACAATCCTAGATAACAATATTTGCCAACTTTATGAGCAAACATTTACTGAAATTGACGCATTTGTTAAGCGTAATCTGTTGCGAAATAATTAAATGTACGAGATGTCGACGTCAAAGATTCTCAGAATATTAGTCAAACATATTGTCTAAGTGGCTGTTGTTTGAATTTTGCAAACTGGCTTCGAGAAACCTACGATTTTAAACAGACGCTATCAGCGCTGAACTATGTACAATGTCCTCATAAGATTATTGATAAATCACTGTTGCAGAAGGAGTACATTGTAGACCAACGGGATTCTTGCAATTGCTAGTGTAGCATTTCCCGAACAATTATTTTTACTGATGCTACAGTTTATAGAAAACAGTTGTCAGTGATTAAAAAAATACGGATCTTGAAATTTAAATTCATTTGGTCTTCGATTCAGCTTACCAGAAGATTACTTACTTTCGCTTGTATGTGGAGCTGTTACCCTGTTTGACCGAACCAATAAGAAACCTGCTGTTGTAATATTTCATTCCTATTATTGGTCTGCAGACAGCTTTGTTGTGTCAGATGTATATCACCCAATCATACGTATTACAAGAAACTGCGGTGTTTTCGAGGGTATGTTGGCACAAAACATTTTCGCGATATACCATCCTCTCTAGTAATAGTTTATTACCGACATGTTCATAAGCAGGCCTAAGTTGGCTAAGTCCCGCTCCTTACATTTTAGACGATAAGTAAGGCTTACAATAGTTCAAGTGGTAGAATGTTTTATAAGCGAGTAGGCCCTACATATGCGAATAAATATCACTTATAACTTTTACGTGAAGTGTCTAGACATTTTGTATCATATTATCTCCCGATTATTACTGTAAATGATAATCTTAATAAATGCTGTGTTGCATGTCTTATTCTATCAGAAACTCTACATAATTGCTATTAGTTGTATGCATATAAAGTAATATTTTAATGTTTTTCTTCCCTCCTATTTCATACAATGCGTATGCAAATCAGGTACCTTGTTTCTAAACTTGCAGATGGACATTAGCAACAAAACAGCAGAGTCACTGGCTAGACGATTTGGAACTCGTTATACTGTTGGCAACATTGTCGATGTTCTATGTAAGTATTTAAATGTAAGTTTTGTAGCAATTAGCAGAATGCAATTTCTAACATTTACAGTTAGTCACTTTTAAAAATTGTTTTCCATGTTCATTTATGTAACAGTTAATTTGAAGTTTTATTTTACAAAACACATTTATGCAAAAAACGGTAAAATGGGAATGGATTTACTAACCATATTAACTCCGTGCCTAGTGCGTATAGTTACCATAAAGATATCGTCGTTGAATGGAAGGGTGTCCTGTTCGACCTCCTCGCATGTGCCACACACAGCCCTTGATCACTGTCAGATAAAATAACGTACCAACTTTACGTGCATTTCCTTAATTACCGCACTAATTTCGCTCAGTGTAAACGGTTCCTCCAAAAAAGTCAGTAATTTGCTACTTTCTTAAGGGTGCCGCCAATCATGCGCTCAAAATGCGTTGCAGTGTGTTTGTAAATTGTGTTCTTTTTACGAAACTATTCCGCACATGCTCACTGTGTCTGTGTGTGAAAGAAAATACACACCAAATAATGATGGAAAAGTAACTTCAAAACATCACATCAATTAGAAAAATTATTTCGGAGCCCATCAAAATGGCTAAAAACATATTTTCCAACCTTTTATAACTTAATAAGTACTCACGGTATTCGTGTGAAACTGCTCTACAAACATGCTATGGGCTTCGCTTAAAACTTTCCACCAATAAACAGATGGGGTCACCACTAAAAGTGTCAGTCAGGCGAGTGATCTAGGATACCACTGCACGCCGTTCAGTGTCATGCGGTAGAGGTGATACCGCACCACACGAGCCACTCAACATCGCCCTTGGCGCCGTGCCTCACTCTCACAGACACATGGCCAGTAGGCTGGCGCTTTAATGCAATAACGATTGCAGGCGTTACTAATCTCAATTCACTACTAAAGAAGAAAAAAAATTCGAAAGCTGATACGACAAACCTTCACCGTACGTAATCAGTACATTCCTATCATTTGCATCTTGTGGCGAGTTGTGGCGTAATGTATATAGTTAAGTCAGCTACGAATAAAAAATAGCACTGAGAATAATTGAAATGGTGAATTCAAAAACAACCCAAGCCCAGAAAATAATACCGTTCAAGGAAACGAAAAAAAAAAAAAAAAAAAAAAAAAAAAAAAAAAAAAAAAAAAAAAAAAAAAAA